>OOFB01033962.1:0-14915 GCA_900323305.1 Trachyrincus murrayi | reverse complement strand
GTTACTGGACAGACACGCGCGTGTGTGTGTGTGTGTGTGTGTGTGTGTGTGTGTGTGTGTGTGTGTGTGTGTGTGTGTGTAAGGGTGGTGGTGGGTACGGAATGCCTCAAGGTAAAAGAGTGTCTGTATGTGTGGGAAGAATGCTCCGAAGTAAAAAAAAAAATTTGTTTAAGAAATACTGGAAATACTCCAGTAATACAATTTTACTATTAATCCTTATTCTAAATGGTACCAAAATATATATATATATGCACGTGACTTATCTACTTCCCCGGGGACACCTTTAATGCTTTTTGATCACATTCATACTTTTGAACCGGTTTACTATATTTTTGTTAGAATATACAACACTTGAACCGCACGCCGAACCAACGGGGTCTCAACCACGAACCTTTAACGGATCCTACGCTCCAGCTTGTATTTTGGTTGTCCTTTATTTGTTGGAACAAAGTTTACTACCAATCACATTCCTTTTAACACGAGTATCTCCACGTCGCTATCTCGCAAAGCACAAACTTGTGTTTTATGTGATTTAGTCTAGCGATATTCCGTTGATACGTTTGTTTTTCTAACATGCAATAACCTAATGCGCCACGAACACAGGGTCGTCTACCCACGCCCTCTTCTGTTTTGTCGAAACAGGTTTTATTGCATTATGGTAGTTTATAGATCTATTTTACTTCTTCTCTCGTATGCGTTTTCTGGCCACTGCCTCTTTCTCTCACTACTGACTGCCGTCTCATGACGTCTCTCTCAGTACTCGCACTTCCAATTCATCCAACCATTTTGTTCAGAACTTATGGTTCTAGATTCTTTTAGAGGAGGAGCAAGATAATAATCAACACATCGGATGGCAACTCACATCAACACTCGGTCAACACTAAAACAGAATTAAGGGCTCTGCTTACCTTTGTCCTATGGTGGCCTGTTGACCGAGGTCTCCGTGGGGGGCCCCCGGTGAGATGACTTTCTCCGAGCCCCTCCTGGCTAGCTCGCCAATTTGTCGAAGATTTCTTGAAGAGGTCCTCGGCAGAGTAACTTTATAACTTTAATAAAAGACTATTAAAATGAATTGAAATCTAACACGGTGGATGAAAGTTGAAGAAAATTGGTTTATTGTGCAGTACAACAACCGAGTTAGTTCATGAAGCAACTGTCTGTCTCCTCCAGAGTACAGGCTTATGTACAGTTCTTTTTTATCATGGTTGGGAATGTCAGACATTTTCAGGTTGGACACTTTCAGGTTAGATCATACGTTTTCTTCTCATGCAATTTAAACATTTTTGGTGGGCATGGTAACCGTTGCATTCTGTGCTGGCGCCTTGTTTTAGATAAGACACCTGTGGGCATTGTAACCCTCGCATTCTGTCCTGGCGTCTTTATTTTTAGACAAGACATCTGGTCAGGGAGCCTTCTTCTGAAAGCCAAGGTTTAGGATGACGTAGCTCTTGCTTTCATGTGATACATAAGATAAATGTATTAAACGTGGCCTATTCCTTGATCAATAATGCGTTTTTATATGATTTATATACTTGAATACATTTATAAGGTTTAATATGTGGTTATCAGGAATAGTATCTGGTTATATACTTGACTATATCTCTCAGGGTTACATGCTTGGATACCTTTGTCTGGATTAATATCCAACAGAGGAATACAGAGTATGCATTCAAACAGATACAGGAAGCCATAGGGGATGTGGAGAGATGGTCAATAGAGTGGGGCTTCCATTTATTAATTGTTAAAACATACTGTTATGCGCTTTCATCTGATGTGGCTGAGTTTCAGGATCATGTCCCGGTTTTCATCCCAATTAAAATAATAATATTATACTTTTATTAGCGCTGTGATGCGGTGAACTAAAGACACAACCAGGAGACGCCCCCCCCCCCGCAAACAAATATAATCAAATTCTATGGGAAACACTGCAAGTGGCGGGTGATACGGTACATTTAAGGGTCCCGGTTTGAAAATCTGGTCACCCTAACCTATGGGGTGAGAGAAAGAATGCAGACTGTTATTAATGGTTTTGCATAGAGATAAAACAGAAACTGTTATTTTCCACAGAAAAGAAGAACAGAGTAAACCTTAAAGGCCTCTCAAGGCCTAAGAAAAGAGTGCAGTAAAACTGTCCTAGCACATTTTGGAAATAACATTAGTAAATTGTCATGTCCACAGCAGGGTGGAAATTTACCAGCATGCAAGGTTAAATGTGGTTAGATGCTTGCATGGAAATAACATGCTGATCAAGTTGATTGCACAGAGCCTGGGCCGGAAACCACAGACGGAAGGGGTGGAGTTATGCCTTGTTTCCGGTTTCGTGTTATTTTACCGGAGATAAATTTATTTGTAGACGAATTATAAGTAGACGAAGCTTTCAGAAGAGGATTTTAATAAGGGTATTTCTACAGGTCTACACTGTGTTTATTTGAAACCTTTAGACACTTTTTTACTGTTTACTAGTGCTGGCCGAGTTTGTGTTCGCTGCCAATAGCCAATTACGCGCTTACAGATCCCCGCTTTCAGCACAGAGGTAAAGATTCCTTTTCGGTATTCATTTGAAATTCGATATTTGGCGCAAGCGTGGATGGGCTCATTATTATTAGTCATGATCTATTATTTATGTTGGCTGAAATATAATTTTTATGATATCTGTTGGATATCATAATATTTTTTTGCAAAAATACCAAAATAATATATTATTGTAAGAATGTCTGTCCTATTTCCACAACCTTTGTTTTGTCCATAGAGTTAGTCACAATTTAAAATACATCAATAAATATCATTATCATTATATTGTGACTAACTTTATGACCAAAGCAAAGGTTGTGGAAGGAGGCCAGTTATTATTATAATACTTTGGCTTAGGTTTGGTGTATCTCTGTTGAAAATTTCAAAGGTTATTGAGATTGTATTGTTTAAAATCCTATTTATTGATTTATATTTATTTATATTAAATTGTGACTAATTTTATGGACAAAACAAAGGTTGTGGAAGTAGGACAGACATTCTTACAATAATATACATGTATTAACTTGGTATTTTTGCAAAACAATGTGAATATCTAACAGATATCATAATTATATTTCATCCAACATAAATAACACTTAGTTTTTTGACAATGAAAGTACTTTCCCCCAGTTCCCTAATGAGCCCATCCACACTTGCGCCGAATGTTGAATATCAAATGAATATCGTATATGAAACTAACTTTACCTCGGTGCTTCCAGCAACATGATTGGTCAAAACAAATATGACTCAAAAGAAAGAGCCCTGTTCACCCAGATTTGAGCTTGTCTGCCATCAGACTTAGTAATCTAAAGTGGGATTTGCGAGACTACTGACTAAGTTGATATTGATATTTGTATGATGCAATTTTTATTTAAAAGTCTTGGGGTAGATTTGGGAGAAAATGTTGAATCCAGACTAGAGCACTTGGAATGTAAACTGAAAGGCTAGATCAGTAAAGAATATTGTGCTTTTATAAATTGACCCATATATCTTGTGTTTACTATGGGAGTAAATCTTTGAAAAATGTGTATTCATTCTGAAACTGTGGCCTCTTAAACTAAGGTATCTTATGTTATTAGGAAACACGCTTTTACTTTGATGTGATTTTATAATGCTGTGGCAATGGGCAATTCTCCCATTTATTTACCATTGGTCATTGATACAGTATTGTCATTTCATGGCAATGTTGTAAAGCAGGCTAAGTTGATGATCCAATCCTAAAATGTATCACAGAGACACCATCCACCATCTGTAGTCTAAGCGACTCTGCATCCCCCCCCCTCCTTTTGGCCACCAGTGGCGGCCATGAGCAGTGAGCTGAATGTGCCCATGGGTTCGCCCACGCCGGTAGGGTCGGAGCGCCTGCAGGCCGATGGTGGGGGCATGGACTACCGAGACTGGGTTCGACGCAGCTACCTGGAGCTGGTGAGCTCCAACCACCACTCGGTGCAGGCACTGTCCTGGAGGAAGCTTTACCTGAGCCGGGCCAAGCTCAAGGCCTCCAGCCGGACCTCTGCGCTCCTGTCGGGCTTCGCAATGGTGAGTCCCGTGCAGGGCCAAATGGAGCTGGTGCCTTGTCAGCTAATTTGCATGCAGTCTTTCTTCTTTTCTCTTTCTTTCCTAATATGCAAGACAGACCGGAAGGATGGGGTTAGAGAAAACTTCCTAGCCTTGTTCTAGTAGATGGTCACCAGTGAAGTGATTGCTCAAACTCTGCTATTTTTGTGAGCATGAGGTCATTTATGTATATTTGTGCTTAAAAAGAATGTTACTTTACGGGAGAAATTTGAGCCGTTTTCCAAGGTAACGGTTACATCCCCCATTCCCCCCCCCCCCTTCCCAGGCTACTAAAAATAAGTGTAATTCTGGCAGACAAAGCAGGATTCTACCTCCAACTCTCTTAGTTCTGTCTTGTTAGAGCAGCCTCACTTAAGGTAGTTTGTTCATTAAAAAAGTATCTCACACACAAACGCTCTGCTTGACCCGGTGCTGCTGCAGGTTGCCATGGTGGAGGTGGAGCTGGACATGAAGTATGACTACCCCCACGCGCTCCTCATCGCCTTCAGCGTGTGCACCACCGTGCTGGTAGCCGTGCACCTCTTTGCGCTGCTCATCAGCACCTGCATCCTGCCCAACGTGGAGGCCGTCAGCAACATCCACAACCTGAACTCGGTCAGCGAGTCGCCGCACGAGCGCATGCACCACTACATCGAGCTGGCCTGGGGCTTCTCCACGGCCCTGGGCATCTTACTCTTCCTGGCCGAGGTGGTGCTCCTGTGCTGGATGAAGTTCCTGCCGGTGGACGCGGACAGAGCCAACCAGGCGGCGCTGGAGAAGGCGGCGCTGGCGAAGGCGGCGGCCGAACTGGTCCTGGCCGCCGTTAACTGCAGCCGGGTCCCCGGTGGTGGCAGCGGGGGGCCCGGAGCCACCACCGTGACCCCTGTCAACGGCAAGGCGAACACGGCCAGCGGCTGGCACGCGGCTCTGGCCTCCACCATCATCATGGTGCCTGTGGGGGTGGTCTTCGTGGTGTTCGCAGTCCACTTCTACCGCTCGCTGGTGCGCCACAAGACGGAGCGCCACCACCAGGAGATCGAGGAGCTGCACAAGATCAAGGTGCAGCTGGACGGCCACGAGAGGGGCCTGCAGGCCGTGTGACCGCGGTGGCAACCGTGGTGGCCACGCCGGCACGCTTTTGACTGGCAGAAAATAATAATTCCCTCGTGTTACATATTTGTAACTTTTCTTCAAGATAGTGTTTGGTTCTAGTCACTATCAGCGCTTGGATTGTTTGAAAGATAACGCAGTGGGAAAAAAGCCATCATTTTCAGACTCTTATTTATTAAGGTCAAGATGAGTCATTGATTTGTGGAATGGACTGTATGCTCTTGTTTGTCACATGAGATGACTTTACTGGTACTTCTGATTTACTTGTGCTTGATTTACATAGTAACACATCACAACATCTTAATAATGCTCTGGCATTTGCTTTAGAATGAAATGTTTTTAGCTACCTCTGGAGTGGAACAACTTTTAATGTGTCCTCCTTTGGCTTTATAGAACAACTTTCCCAACAGGCCAGTTTGTTAGTCTGCTGTCATGTTAAGGTTAACGTCTCGCTAGACTTCTAGAAGTGCTTGTAAAACGGGTTTTCTGCCAGGTACCACAGCAAATGGCACATGGTCACTTGTTTTTGGTTTACCAATATTATGGGCATTGTGTCTACACACATGGATTCATGTCCCATGTTTGATGTGAATTTGGTGAACACAGCCTTTCATAAACATCCATAATATGCTTGTTTAAGTCCTCCCACCCACCAGCTCCTACTCAGCTTTGGGGTCAAGTAAAGAATGTTCTTAATGTGACATTTCCAAGTAAAAGAGGCTGTTGTTATGATGGGAATATGTAAGTAAAATACCTTCCACATTGTCCTCAATCAATGGTCAAGCAATCAAAGGTTCCACCAGATTGCACTTTGAACTGTATAGTCAATATAAAGGCAATTAATACTGGGAGGATAAACTGGTAAAATTGCCTGTCAAGTTGCCTATTTTATAACTGTCCTTAATATAACCTACAACATACTAGACCACATCTTTGAATTTGCTGCCATCTTAAGCAGTGTCTGAATTACTACCTGGCTTTTCCAACTAAGAACAAAAAACACCTATTATCCATTGCTTCTCTCCCAATTCCCCACTCTAACCATTGTGGCTTAGCCCTGGACGAATGTACTGATATTTTAAGACAAAGATTTTTAACAGATATTTTGTGTGTACCCTGGATCAGTCTATAGTCAAAGTTGGTAGACTATGGGATTCAACTTTTTAACAAATTGTTACAATTTTGGCCGTGGAACAACTTCGACAGGTTTGAAACAAGTGCGTGTCTAGTTTGAAGTCTTAACTTCGTTATTGTTATCTTGAAGTTGCGGAGATACAATATTGCGATGCTTATCAATGCCAAAAACAAATCTTGTTCTGTACTCTCAATATGCTTATTTTCATGTGTAACCTAAAAGTTAACTGTTAAACTGTTGAATATGTTTACTGTGTGATTAAGCTTGCATTTGCATTCCACCTGAGATCGCTGACAAACTGTTGCCTTGGCCTTCTTGGTGGTGCCTGCAAGTGTGTATTCACATTGAGTCTTACGTTGCTATCATTTGTATGCATTTTATTATATTTTTTGCACAGGTCAATCCTGTTGTGACACAAACAAACCCATCCTGAAACATAGAGCTAAAGTAAAAACTTGGAATGATGTCTTAATAAAAGTGTCTGCATTCATCAGCTTGTTCTTGTTGCTGCTGGAAGGACAGCCACAGAGTTCCCCACATGTGTGAAAGCGTCTATAGCTGATCTGTGCCACATGTCAGCAGTCCTTGCTGCTCTTAACTATCAGATGTAGTCACATCAGCAGGTTTTCTCATACTAGCCTGTGTACTGCAGAGTAAAGGCCTAGAGATTAACACTGTGCATGTCACAGTGAAGAGCCTCCAACATTACAGCAACTAAGACATTAAAGAAAGGGAAAACATGTATCAGTGTTCAACAATGTAGTTTAATAATGGCAAATAAGTCCATTAACTTTAAATGTGCTGTTCGGGAGTGAAATGTGTAGTAATTATGAAATACAGAAAACGGTCCATGGCAGTTGATCAGTAACATTCAAACATTTGGCCTTGTAGAAGTTGATACTAACATGGTATACTCCTAAAATGGAAGAGATAAGACACCGAGTTGCCAGTTTATTAAGGACCTAGCTGTCCCTGGTTATCTGGCAATTTCATGTATAAGAGCTTCTTTGTTTTCTGTTGTCTGCAGTTGTTTTTCCAGGCCAGCTGAGTCCAGACAGTCAGCAGCACACAACAAAACCTTGCTTTCATTTGCTGCTCACCTTTTCATAATATCGGCTACACAGCAGTTTCATGAATACGAGGCTCTGCCAAAGTTGATTGTTGCAAATCCATTTTAAAATTGTACATTTAATATACTGTACAATGTGTTAGTCCTACCGTTTCAGGTACAAGAAACACAATATCGACTACATACCCTTGTTTTTAATGTCTGATAGTGTCTGATAATGCATGCATTTCCCAGGCATTCTGTTCAACTCGTGTAATCCAACACTGTTCGTCTGGAATGATTGTTTTCTAATGGTGGTCACATCAGATGAATGAGAAACATGGACATATCTTGTGATTGTGTTCCAATCGAGTTTCCCTGGGGTTCACGGTCCCCCAACATGCACAATAGAGGATCATTGGGGCAAATTGCCTTTAGTAACAGGTTTTTGTCTTCATCCAAACTGAAGAAAATATTTGGCCCCCTCCCAGAATACAATCTAGTGCAGATTTACCTTGCATGGGAGTGCAAACCACAACAAACACTTTTTTTTATCAGAAATATAGTTGTTAATCTCTAAGAAGCTCTTCTACTATAAATAAGCCATACCTTTGCGTTACTATATTGTTCTCTGGAAGTTAAAAAAAACCGCTTTTCAAAGAGAAATATTGTCAATGTAGAACAAAAAAAGAACACACAGAAGAACATTGAAAGGCAACAGAAACACAAGGTTTTGCTCCAATCTGTATACAGTTGGTAGGACCAGTGTCACACAGTAAGGCAACTGATCATCTCTATGCTCACTTGAGACCTTGCCAATGACACTACCACACAGTACTACACAGTACTATCACAACTACTACTAATATATAAAAATACTCCTTCCTCATTCAACTTTCATCCTGGAACAATTTGATATCAATGATTCATTTTTGTGTTTCAGCAGTAACTTCTGCTGCTTCATCTTCTATGGTGTGAAAAAAAAATGGTTTGAGGTGGATGGGTTTGAATACAGTTGCAGTTGTCTACGTTTGTCTTCAAACTGGTCTTCAGTCATCCCAATAAAAAATCCCCCCCATCCTGTTCCACTAAACAGTAGAAAAATATTGTCTTGGTTGAGGTTTGGAATAGTCCTTAGCACAAACACACTAAAATAGAAATAACGAACACTTTGGACTGTTAACAAATGTGAACTATGCAAATAAATGTTAGAATATCATAAGGATTTAAACACTGAGTACATATACTGTTATCTGTGCCCAGTGCCCAAATCGGAACTATTATGGAACGCTATTGTAGGTTTAACAAAACAATTATATTAATAAAAATATGAATCATCATCGGTCTACTGGAGTGTAAAAAGCAAGATTAATTCCCGCCAGCTGCATTCAAAACATTCAAAAAAAGTCCTTTCCAAGGAATTCTTCAACCCCCGCCTCCCAAGCCTTTTTAGGGCTGAAATCATTGCTCTGTCCATGTCACTTTATGAATGGCAATATTTATCACCACTAATGCACGTGCTCAAGCTTCTTTAGTGGCTTCAATTTTCTCCAAATGTCCTTCAATGGGGATATGCAGGTGTCGTAATAACAAAATAACAAAACTACTCCATTTCCAACATAGCTTGAAAAACAGTCTAAGGCCAAAAAAGGGAAAACTCCACGTGGGAAGGGGAAAAAAAGGTTAAACTAAAATCTGCACGTCCTAGTTCCACATGGGGGGTCTTCGTCGTCCTCGCCTGGCTCTTCAGACACGGAAGCTCTCTCCCTTCCCGTCGATGTGGCGCAGGCGCAGGTACACGTCGGTTCCAATGCCCTGCATGGACTGGATGGAGAGGGAGCCGCCCAGGTAGTCTGCGTAGGCCCTGGACGTAGGCAGCCCGAAGCCAAACCTGCAGAGACGAAGCGGTCCATCAGAACCCATGTCAATATACTAGTGTGAGTAACCACAGAGTCACCTTTACTACATTGCATGCAGTAATTCATTGCAAGTTGCTCTCATTTTTTTGTAAGATGAGAAATTGTTTCTCTGGTCGAGATACAGAGACCACTCGTCTCAGTGTGTGGGGAGACCATTCAAATTCAATCAGAGCTTGTAGCTTTGCAGCAGAGTACACTTGGCCCTGTGAATGCAGGGTGAGGCTGCAGGCTTCCATGTTTACAGTTTTAAAGGGTAAGTACACCCCCGTTTAAGCAGGAGAACTTCCGCCTACGAGTTTCAAAAAATGTGAGCCGAGCAGTCGTGACGTAGGTTCCATAGGCGCAAGTGTGAGGGGCGTGGTCAACTGTTGTCAAAACACACGTCACACCGCTCGAGCTATGGTGCGCAACCAATATAAAACTACCACTCTGGAAAATAGTTTTTTTAGCCGGAAGTAGCAGACTTCTTTTGTAGAGAATTTCCCCTGTTGAACAACTTTATACATTTTAGTCCAAAATAACACAGAACTGTTGACATGATTTTCACTGCAGGGAACCTTTTTAAAGGAAGACCAAACACCCTGCTTGAGCTAGTCCCCGCCCGCTATCAAAATAAAAAAAAAAGGCGTTAGGGTTATGCTTTTATTACTGGGAGACACTTTTTCATTTAGGGGCAGGGCTATGTTGCTGTTCAGGCTTTCGCTCCCTCCACTTGCTAAAATCTGATTTGGGGGGGGGTAGCCAGAACATTTTATTGATGTTACCTGGTAACCCAAAACTGTCACTAACAATTATGCGTTTAACCCATAGAGGGCAATTTGAGTCCATATTATATCTTATCCTACGTTTAAAACTTGCATTTAAGTCAAGATTTGGACCAGGATCAATCCATAGCACTTTAAATCACTCACTCATAAATCACTAAAATATTGTAATCTAAAATAAGTTTTAGGGTTTGGTTTTCCTTTAAGACACAAGTATATAGATTCTATGCAATCCACAAGGAACATTCTCCATCATCCACATCGTGCGTTACCCGTGCATCGGGCCAGACTGGGGTCCACTGTTGGTCAAGGTGTTGAAGAGGTTGCTCATGCGGGGGTCCTGGGTGCTCTCCTCGGCCGTGCTGAAGTGGTAGTCCATCACCTTGTCTTTGATGTTGTGGGGGATGCCGCCGCCACGATCAGAAATCCTACCAGGCGAGCCGGTAGAGAGGTGAGTACACAGTAAAGCCGGGAACATGCTAGAACACACTAGAAGACTTTTACAATCCTAACCGCCTCTATGAAGACTGGGCAGCATCACACATTTAACGACTAACTTTCACAGATTCCGGTCGTGGACAAGCACGCTCGTTAATCGGCCCAAACTACAGGATCATGTTTGGATCAGCCCCGATTCAAGTCATAAATATCAAACATGTTGGATATTTACGACTGGAATTCCGGACGGAATTGGGGCGGCTCCGACTGGTCGCAGGCTCGACAGATTTTAATCCTAAACCCACCGCACACTACAAGATAATGTGTGCTGACTGTCCAGAGTGACCTAGTGTGTTCCCGGCTTACTTCTAAGGTTTTCTTTATTAGACCACTGTAATGCTTTAATGCCTTTGTGACTCATTAAAGCGAAAGTAGTACCCCACTTCTGGACTAGCACCTGCTCCACTCATACCTTTTCTCTTGCAATAAGCACTTAAGTTTACCTAGCCAACTTGCTAGTTGGCTAGGAGTTT
The DNA here is from genome assembly GCA_900323305.1 of Trachyrincus murrayi. Lineage (NCBI taxonomy): Eukaryota > Metazoa > Chordata > Actinopteri > Gadiformes > Macrouridae > Trachyrincus > Trachyrincus murrayi. The sequence continues at coordinate 3,900 of OOFB01033962.1, read as the reverse complement.
CCCTCTACTGTTCCCAAAAGCATGAATTTGGATACTCACCTGATGACAAAGTCTGTATCATTGTTGGCAATGGTTACAACCACGTCGGGCACATTGTATGGTGTGTCCAGGTGGCTTTCCATGGTGGATCTGTTTGGACAAACAGGTACAAGTCGTTGGGTTAGTGAGAGAAAAAGCACCACTCTACTAATGTAGTATGTAAATGCACGGTACCATGATGAGTATCCTACGAAATCAACACAAGAAGTAAAATTGGCAAATGTCAAATGGAATTGGACTACTGTTAATTAGTAAACCAAATTAATTGGGTTGATCAAGTAGTTTTATTTAAAAGTTGTTTTTATTATGGAACTGAATCAACTGTAGGCTGATATATCTTTCTAGTGAGACTGGTATGCTATATGATATCTGCAAAGCTGTCTTTTTCAACAGGATTTAAAATCAGTGAGTATCAAGCTCAAACTAAAATTTAACCGTTGACAAATTCTGCTTTTCATGGCAGCACACTCACAGAAGTTGTCTAGGTAGTTCTGGTACATAGTAATCCTACTATACACCTGGTGATACATGCATATTGAATAGTAATGATTCACATAGTATTTGATTAATAAAAAATTTTAAAATATTTAAAAAAAGATAATTGAAAAGGCCCTTCAATTATTCCATGCAGTCATTTCCAAAAAGAATCACTCTCAAATACCAAACATGAACTAATAATCACATAAAATGTTTCACAATCACACCCTGCAAGTCAATGACAATAAAAAAACACAGAGACAGAGTAGCTATTGTAACTAGGCAGACAAATACAAAAAAGTTAATTGCAAAAGAGGTTGTTTGTTATATAGCTCCTTCATAGCTGGGATTGTATTCATATCATTTATAACTGTGCTAAATGTAACTATGGTGACATAACACTCACCTACTTTCCATGTGAACCCACCTTGCTTAAAGGGACAGTTTGCTGATTTAACATATTGAGCCTACCGTTGGGGTAGTGGCAAAGATTTTTAAAATAATGTAGTTTAACAACAATGATTCCTATCCCTTGCAAATCTATTATTAAATATGATTTGCGACATTATCCGAAGCGGCCGCGGTCGATACGTGGCCAATTCTCTGAGATTGTGGAAACCTGAAACCTGTATAACCCTCAACCCCTGAAGGACGACACACACACACACACACACACACACACACACACACACACACACACACACACACACACAGTGTGTTTGCAGTCTCACCTCATGGCGTTCTTCAGCAGCTCAGGCAAGATGTAGTCCAGGGGCAGGGGGATGAAAGGGAAACGGGCGGCCACGTGGCCGTTGATCCTCACCCGGGGAGAGTTACCGTACTGGTGCTCACACAGACGCCTGGTGGGGGGGAGGCAGACATTAGACCCCTGCTGTATACCAGCCTTTTTCAAACCGTTTTAAGCCAGGGCCCCAGTAGAGCTTGGCCCACTTAGACCTACACAAATAAGCCAGAATGCATACAGAACTTTAACTGCCAAATTAACATGAATCAATTAGTCCAAAATTAAGTGGGGGTCAGTTTTTTTTCCAAGTGATTGTTAGCGATGTGACATGTGATTTGTTGACTGCAAATTCTGTGGTCTGATAGGTCAGTGAGTATGAAATACATCAACAAACACGTGAAGCGTGAAGATCCCTCTCGTGACCCCACAAGTCCCATACCAGGCTACAATATGGGCAATGAGGAAATCCTCTCAATATTATGATGTTGTGTTACAGTTACGTAATAGACCATCAAAGTGTTTTCACAATGTCTATGCCTATCCCATCAGTCCAGTGAGTCATCAGAAATGTAAACCTTTAATTGGAAACAACATTTACGTCAGACTTCGGTCAGATCAATGTTCCATTTTAATAAGTAATACAGTGAGGAAGACAGACCATAAGGAGAATTGAGATTGAGAGTCATCATTGTGTACGTGTCATTTAATGCCAAGTTTTTAGAGACATGTAAAATTCCTTCGGGTTCTTCACAGTTATGCAATTCATCACTAAGGAGTGAAATTCTAGTGAATATGAGCAGTCTACTAAAATCCCATCGGCAGCAAATTACTACAACTTACTACAGTTAAAAAAACAAACATGTTTCTTTGTTTTGTCTTATATTTACTTAAACTTGTCTCATCTCTAGACAACAGGCAAAAAGAGATATGGAGCCATTGGAACGTGACCACAATCTTACCCACTAATGTCTAATCCTATGATATCTACAGAAGGCTAATGACAGCCATATACAGGTCTCATACAGCAGCGGAAGGTCACCCAGCGATAACCACACTAGACAAACAGAGCACTCACCTTGCAAAATCCACCCACTTCTCGATGATTTTCTTCGGGGAAAGACGTCTGCAGATGATGCCCACAAAGTCAGGCTGGAATAGGCATTTCAAATTTTGAAGAAAAACGAAACAGAAAGTGAAAACATTTGTTTTCCTTAATTTCGTTATAGCCTTGTTCATTCCAAACATTCTAAAGCAAATATTTACACAACCGCATCAATAACCCTCAATGGAAAGGTAACAAGGTTACATAAGGGTTGTCACAATGGTTCAAAAAACCTAGTACGCGCAAGCACAAGTAGGTAAGAACATTGTTATGACACGTTTATCAAATCAAAGTATATTGACAGATTCATACTCCAGTGATCAGATCACTCTTTTGCCACCAAATAATTACTTACCATTTATTTTCTACAACATCCCTTTGAATTCCCACAGAAAATACATTTGACACACAAAATCGCATTCAAAAGCAAATGTCAGCTACATACGTTTTCCTCATGGAGGGAAAGATGATGTGTAGCCAACATCCGGATCCCCAGGCGAGAGCATAGGGTGGTGTCCAGGAAGCTCCGGATGATGGTCTCGTCCTATCAAGCCCACAGCAGACACTGGCTTATTCTCCAAACCAACCAAAAGACATTTGGACTTTCCATAAAGTGACATTCATAACTTTTTCTTCCCTTTTCTTTGTAGCCATCATACATCCCTCTATACCAGTGGTTGGCAATAGGCGGCCCGCGGGCCAAAATTGGCCCGCCAGCAATAATATCTGGCCCGCCAGATTATTTTGAGAATATGATTTTTATATTTTTTTTTTACACAATATCATACCGACAGTCCCACATATAGGCTATATATTTAAGCTATAATGTCCAAACAGAGAAACTACCACCACCTAAAGCAGGGGTCCTCAAACCCCGGACTCCGGTCCGGATCCGGACCGAACCACAACTGTCTCCGGACTCTGAGCAAATTATACTTTTCATGTATTTTCTGCGAGACATCGCCGCGACGCAAAGCGTCAAAATTCTCTGTATGTAAATGTAAATCTCCGCTTTCTCCACTGCAAGCAGGGCTCCGCATGTCCGACTGCGCCACTGTCTGTAATAGGACGTGTACTCTGCTTCGGTCCGATCACATTCAGCGTACAGTCATCTCCATGACAACTTTACCTACACAATTGAATTTATAGCTGTGAATCTGCGCTGTAAGCTGGGTTTTCTGCAAAGGTTGCAACGAAAAGTAAATCGCGAATCGCGAATTATTTTTGCCGTTGACTCCATGGTTGTACTACACCTATATGTACTACACCTATACTCTTGTACTGTACTGGGGACCGGTCCAGACCATTCATGTAACGTCACGTGTTGACTCTTGGCAAGATGGCCGAACCCTTAAGGCCTCAACATGTTTCTGCGTGAAGAACAGTTTTCAATATATGTCTGCACAACCTGCACACCGTGTCATTACACCAAATGTACACTAGAGCAGGGGTCCTCAATTACAAATCTCAAAGGTCCGAAACGAGCATCTTCAATAAGGCAAAGGTCCAGAGAAGACTCCCAGAGTTGACAGCGGGG
>OOFB01033954.1:0-13375 GCA_900323305.1 Trachyrincus murrayi | reverse complement strand
TTAAGGAGCAGGTAGGGGTTAGACAGTACAGAGACAGGTCTTTAAGGAGCAGGTAGGGGTTAGACAGTACAGAGACAGGTCATTAAGGAGCAGGTAGGGGTTAGACAGTACAGAGACAGGTCATTAAGGAGCAGGTAGGAATTAGGGGGCATCTTGCTTTAAGATGCCTACAGGTAGACTGTGGACATTGGGGATTGAACCCAGTACCTTTTGGGTGGGAGTCAAACACCGTAACCATGACTATCCTGCATTCTGTTATGTAACATCCCTTCTAGAATCATATACATTGTAATCTAATGGTTCCTGGAATACTGCGCTGTTTGTTTAAACAGTTTACATTCTGTCTTTATGAGCAGATTGTTGGTCGAGGTATGACTGAGAAATGTTTCCGTCATGCCCGGGTAATTGTTGTTGTTTTTTTTACGTTGTAATGTCACTTCGATGGAATTCAGATGTTTCCACGCGGCGGGACCGCCACAGCAGCGTCTATAAACACAGCAGGACTCACTGTCTGCCTGGAGCCCAGCCGGATTCAGTAAATCCTGAACATTACTTCGTCACTAGTGCTGATGGTAGCAGGCACTTAGGACCGGGCTTGGGACATTCTAGGGGGGGCGTTTCTTTAAGTTTTTCCTGTTTTTGGATTGTTTGTAATCCTAACAGCACCTCTCATTTCCTGCTCCCCAACAAGAGCCCAGGGCAGCGTCAAACCCAACGAGATTCAGGAAAAACCAGAGTCCTGGAATGTCATCATAGGTGCCTTCTTTGTGGCAGCGTGTGCACACTACGTGCCAGAACCAGATAAGAACCAGAACCAGATAAGAAGCCACCAAGCCACCCCCCCCCCCCCCCCCCGCCTTGCCTAAATTACACCCAATGAAGCGTTTTTCCACTGAGAGAGGCAATACGAAGGTTACTAAAGTCCTTACATGGGTCCTGTCTGGCGTGAATGAGCTGCGCCCCAAATATTCACAGAATGTGCGATGGCACCCAGGAGCTGGTGTTGGAACACTTTATTTATAACACTTTATCATTACAGTACATATTGTTTAAAACAAGCCCGCAGTACGCCCGCTCGCCATCGCTGCCAAGAATACGGCTCCACTGGGGCTTCATTTCCACATCCATAGAAACACATCCAAATCAAGACTGTTAGCATTGTAGCTAGGCTGCCCACTATGGTTAGGGTTAGTTATGCTCGGACTAGGGTTAGGGTTAGGAATTAGTGAGGGTTGGGTCTAGGGTTCGGGGTTAGGTTAGTCAGGGTTAAGGGTTTTGCCCTGTACCCGGCAAGGTTGGAACCCCTGTGACTAGAACCAAGTGTGTGAATTGGTACTATGGTTCTGTACTGTAGACGTCCACGTTCAGAAGACCCCAACCCGAACCCCTCTGAAGCAGACTGGCCTATAGAGTTGGAGATGCATGTCAACTCTTATAACCGAACCGTAATACTAATCATAATACCTTTGACACAACGTTGATATACAGAACATCACAGTATCTGCCTGTGTGTTTAAAATGCTGTCCCTGAGAAGCCAGCAGACTATCATCCCATCAGACTGAAACTAGTTCACATCTCACAATTGTGGTCTATCTTAAGTAATGAAGTAATATCTTAAGTAATACCTAAGTTAGATGAGAAAGATGTATCACATTCTTCAGTCTGTGCTGAAACAAGGCAACAGATGAGAGGTTAAACTATATATTTTAAACAAATCTAATTACTAATTATTATATAGGGTAAACTACGATACTTAATTGTCGTGGATCTTTTGTCAAAATGACTGCAGAGCGTCTAAATATTCGCTGATGAGAACTCTGTAGGACAACTTTCCCTCAAAGCCAACGTCGTTGTATAACCTTTAAAACACAGACTCAGTCCATCACATCACTTCCTCCATCACTGTACCATTCGCTGCACCCCGGGGGCCCAAGACAGACTAACTAAACAGTTTCAAAGCACTTTAATAAAACAAATGTGTAAAGGAAGAACCATATTGAACAGATAGTCAACTTAATGTCCATCCAGAAAAACATCGGTTCTCTGACTCAGATATTAGTATTGGTGTTTTATTCATCCCTTTGTACTGGGTTAGGGTTAGGGTTTGGGTTAGGGTTAGGTACGGTGTGTTGACTCTTTGGCTGGCCTTTCAGTAGAGAGTAAAGTCCATTCTCTGTCTCTATCTCAGTCTCAGTCTCCAAAAAGTCACCATATTTCATCCACATATAAGTGACGAGAAGTTTTAGAGCATTATGAATAACAGTATGTGATGTAAGTGCTTTAGTTTGTTCATAATTCATTGTAATATGCTCTCAGGCTGGTATTTGACATCCTAAACAAAGGCCGTACTAGTGTTTTTAAGGCCTTTAATTTTTAACAGGGAGAGATTTTCCGTGTAATTCTTCGTAAATATACCTGAGCGAATAGACTGAGTGGATAGGGGTTATTCCATCTGATTAACTTTCAGTTATTTCTCCTCCTAAATACGTGGACTAGGTGATCTCTGCTCCGAGGGCTGCAGAGACGTCCTTTATTTGAATGACTTGCGCGTGTATTTAGCGGGGGGGGATATACGTTGATAGATTGTGTTACCAGGGTTGAGAAAACAAACATTTTAAAATATGAGAGCGCTCGTGGCTCGCAGTATCAGCACACTGGTGTGTTTTCTCTGTGGACCCCCAACGTCTCGCGGCTCCAATTCCCAAAAGAAAAATACATGTCTGAAAGAAAGTTGAAAAAACAGCACCAGGAGACCCTGCTGTTCTAGCAGACTGTTGAATGTAAATATACACATACTATAATATCACATTCTACTATGAATAGCGTGCTTATCTATTGGAGCTATATTTCGTTCTTTGAGATTAGGTGTAGGGCACTATGGGGGTAGATCTTTCTAGAAATGTAATCGTGCAAAAATCCCAAGCATGTACCCAAACTTATGCTAACATTATTGTTAGCCGTTGGGCCGTTGAATCAAGCTAGCTCCCTGGGCATCCTTTGTAAAGTGTCTGAGTATTTAGAAAAGCGCTATATAAACAAAATGTATGATCATTATTATTATTATTATTATTAGTTAGAGTCACTAGAGGCCGCAACAGTGGGGTCACAGAGTAAACGGTTGCTGTGGAGACAACAGCAAGAGACAACATTCAGAAAAGTTTCACAGAGTAAATTTTTAATTGAAACTTCTGAAGCAAAATACGACTTGATACGTTTTAAACGGAATAGCATTCAATTGGTAAATTTGGCCAATTCTGTGTCAGTTTCGCGAAACACAAAATGTAGCATATTAAGGAATCAATGTTAATTTAACATATTGAATAATTTGTATTTAAAACATAATTCACATATTTCTACTTGCCAAACGTAATTGGAAGTCATATTTGTATTTACAATACTCCATTTAAATGACACTTCTCATGTCTTTCAATACGCCACTGATAAAAGGAATCCTCTTTCAATTATATATTAATTAAAATGTCTGTCATCAGTCATATTTAAACCTGCACTATGTAAGTTTTCCCATTAGCAGCCTCTAGTGGCTTGAATTGTAGCTACAGTTATAGCTACATCATTCTCAGATTTTCCCACGGTGAGGGGGGGCAAAAGTGGACCAGAATAAAACGATTTATAGAGAAAAATTCCATGGATGGATTGACTCGTGGATGGGCGCCTTTTATTCTTGAGAAACTTTCTAGTTTGGATATTTTTTAATGGAGTAAATAGCTGCAGTAGAAAAGTTACATGCAGGTGACGGATGGGCGATGGTCCTCAAGCTCTCTCTCTCTCCTGCTTCAGATCAACATGTTTGTGGAGGGGTTCCATGATGCCTTGCTGCTCTACGCAATCGCCCTCCATGAAGCCATGAAGAACGGCTACAGCAAGAAAGACGGAGCGCAGATCACAGCACGCATGTGGAACCGCACATTCGAAGGTAAACCCAAACGCCAAAAGCCAAACACCAAACCAGCACAAGATAACCACAGCTAACCACCACCACAACAATAACTACAAAACCATAAAACCACAACAACAAAACACAAATACCACAACACCAGCTCCAGTGTTTATCTGGGGAGAGACAGGCTTTAGAGGCCTAACATCAGTCTGCACTACTCAGAGGTTTCCTCTGCACAGTGGATGATCCCGTGAAGGGCCTCTGGCTCTGTTCTCTTCCACAGGAATGGTCATGAACAGGCTCACATTCTCTTGTTCAAATATTTTAAAATTGCAAAGAATTTTTGAACACGGGCCCCGAGATGAAATTACAATTCTTGGCATCGGCGGCCAACACAAACGCTGCCGTGTCAAACGGGTTTCCTGTTTTATTAGCTAAGCCGGAATTTCTGCACGCTGCCGCTATGTTTAGCTTGGAGCGCAGCGCTGGCGGTTAACTGGCACTCTGCTTCCCCACTGGACAGGCATCGCCGGGCAGGTCTCCATAGACACCAACGGGGACCGGGACCAAGACTTCTCCATCATGGCCATGACCCGCCCCGAGGCGGGCACGTACGAGGTGAGGCAACAGGCCAACACAACACAATGTCTTCCCCCGAGAGAGACGGTGAGGTTCAGGTGTTTGACCGGTGAAACCTCCTCTTACAGGTGGTGGCCAACTACTTTGCGAACGGGAGCTTCCAGGTGCTGCCGGCTTTCAACATCGACCATTTCACACTGAGGGGACGACGCAAGGTTCTGCCAGAGACCCCGGATAAATCATGTAAATGAACAGTACTGGCCTTGGCGGGGCTTAGAGTGTTATGGTCTGTGTGGGAGCAGGTCAGACCAGGTCTGTGTTGGACCAGGTCAGACCAGGTCTGTGTTGGACCAGGTCAGACCAGGTCTGTGTTGGACCAGGTCAGACCTGGTCTGTGTGGGACCAGGTCAGACCAGGTCTGTGTGGGACCAGGTCTGTGTTGGACCAGGTCGTAGGATTGGTTCTAACAGCTGCTCTTCTTCTACCAGATGGTCTCGGGGTCTCGGCTCTGACCGGCATCATCGTTGGGGCTCTGCTAGGCACCGCCCTGCTGATGGCGTTTTACTTCTTCAGGTAAATATGAATGATTGATTGATTAGTTGAGATTCTTCGTGATTTTTGAAACCTTTACTGTCACATCACCCTGAACCTAATGTCCGTCAACATGTCACTGATCTGCTCCGTCTGTGATTGGTTGCTTTACAGGAAGAACTACAGGATAACCATCGATCGTCGGACTCAGCGGGAGGAGTGTGACATCGGGAAACACAGGCAGCTGCGAGAAGACTCCATCAGATCCAACTTCTCTGCTGCATAGACACCCCCCCCCACTCCCCTCTCCCCCTCTCCCCCAGCCACCAGCCCCCTCTCCCCCAGGGAACCACTCGTTGGAATGTGACCAAAGACTTTGAGGAAGCTGTCGAGGAGAGATGCTATTTAAAGTAGATTTTATGTTTTCGTCTTTTGACTTGTCATAACTCAGGAAACCTATAGGAGTCACAAAGCACCACTCTTTAGTAAAGCTGCAGTATTCAGGCCAGACGTCACGTTGCAGTCACGCATTCACATGGATTTTGAGCCCTTTTATTGATGATGAACGTTGAACACACTGTTTAATACGGGCAAGCCCCATTCTACCTGTACACCCACAGGTGTAATGCCTTCATCAAACACGTCCTTCGAGTGATAGAAGTCCAATAGTGTGGTTATTAAATAGGCTATGAAATACTTTGTGTGCACAATAAGCTGAAACTAAATAGTACTAGCAAATTAACATAGTGGTATTAAACTCAATCTTAGATCAAATATTTTGTATTTATGTTTTGTATCGACCTAAAGGAACACAGAACACCGGATGTGTGGACAGTATTACAGTAGTACTACTGTCTGAGTACACAGTATTACAGTAGTACTAATGTCTTAGTGCACAGTATTACAGTAGCATTACTGTCTGAGTGCACAGTATTGCAGAAGTACTACTGCTTGTAATACTGTGCACTAAGACAGTAGTACTACTGTAATACTGTGTACTCAGACAGTAGTACTACTGTAATACTGTGCACTCAGACAGTAGTACTACTGTACTACTGCGTAATGTAACGCTGAACACATGGCGATGCTTCATTGCACACATCTGCTCAGAACCTATAGTGGCCAGTCATCAGAAGTCCCGACCAATTAGATCTCAACCAATGAAATCTTGACCAGTCAAACATGGATCACTAACCAAACGGTCTGTTTCCAGAGGCAAAATGGCTACTTCATCAGAAACTCTCATTGTCTAAACCTTAGATTTAAGATCATTTTCAAGATTCATCAGTGTGTCTTCATCTGCACTCCACGCTATGGTTCACGATTAGCGCTCAAATAATCCTATGAATTCATGATATTTCATATGTGCTTACATTTAACATGAATACCCTCAAGAGCCCACACAGATATCCTCATGGGTGATCAAATGAACCTGCTGCGATGTACAACCCTTTATTCAAGCAACTCCATGTAGCAGGTCACAACGTGATGTTGGTTTAGTTTCATGGATCAGTGTTAGTGAAGTAGTTCATGAATAAATAGTGGACAAGTTAAGCGTCTTCACGTCTGTCGGGTTCCAGGTGAAACAAGGATTCTCCGGTCCCTGTACAGAGTGACACACACACAACGTGTTCCAGCATTATAGCGTAGTGTGTTCTAGCATTATAGCAGAGCTAATGGTGTGGAACTGAGCTGGTGGTCATGGAGGAGAATATAAACCTCAGAGTCACCTTCGGACTTCTAGCAGGAGAGATGCGAACTCCTCTTCATCATGTCACTGTTTCGCACGCTCAGCGGCATCTTAGGCTACGACACCTGGAGAAAAAAAATAAGATTTTTATCAACCATTTGATTTCACTTACTATTTTTTTTATTGTGTTGGGTCAAACCAAGGTGCCATGGGTAACTTTGTAACTATGGTAACTTTGGGTAACTACGATGGTTGAAAGGTTGTCGTACAACATGCATTGCATTCACTTTTTCGCACTAATAAAACAAATCTAATGAGATCTATTGGAAGGAGAAAGGTAAAACTTCAGCTGACAGGGCGTAGACTGTGCTATGAGGTTTGGACGGTATATATAGAGGTGAAATAACTATGTGTAAATCAGAGTTATATTTATGTATTTCAGTACATAATGGAAACACAAGACAAGAGTCACTTATTTTGTACATATTTAAGCACGTAACATAGAAGGATTATTAAGGATCATTTGTGAAAGACCGTACAAAGTATTTCTTACTTGTTTCTCTTTGTAGACAAGCAAGTCCTGTAACTGTTAGTATTGTACATTTACACTTCTCACAGCCTGGTTTTCTTTGTATCTGGTAGCGACATCACATCGCTCAGTCATTGTACTCCACATTTTAGATCACATGTTCACGTTATTCGTTGCCGATTGGCTGCTGTATAGGTGAAGTAACAATAAAGCTGCTGAGAGGTGTCGTACGGTGGCTTAATGCGTCTTTAATGCTGTGTTCACAACAACTGGCAACTGTGGGAAAAAAGACATTTTTACTGAACCCAATATAGACCTGAGCCCAATAGAACCAAGACAAACACATGGTTTAGGAACCCATAATTTAATGTGTAATTACGCAGTGTTTGTATAGTTAGGGGTCAATATTTTGGCTATCTACTCCATATATAATATATATAATTCTTAAACTTCACGCATGCATACACACACACACAGACACACACACAATCTCTACTGAGACATAAGTGTGTATGTGTTTAATGACCGTTAGCCCCGAAGCTAACCGCTACCCCTTGGGGTCGGGACCCTCAGGTGTTTATAACGATCTGCTTCAGAAACACGGACAGGAGCTGTGGAACTACTGGTGGCGCTGGAATATACTAGACATGGTTTAGTTTAATGATTTCATCGACGAGGATGGTTACTTTTAGGTTAGGTTTGGTGTGGTGCATCATACGCACAGGCTGCGTCCCAAATCGCATACCACCATGCTATTTAGTACGCTAAAACAGTATGTGAGATTTTGTAGTATGTTCGAAACCTTAGTATGAAACCAATAGTACGTGAAGTACATACTATTGCATAGTATGTATAGTATAGTATGCATCACTGGACACTACGGCAGCATTAAATATCCCATATTGCAATGGAGTAGTGACGACGAGTTCGGACGCAGCAACAGAGACACATAGGCCCTGTTCACACTTGGCATTAACATGCGTCTTGGGTGATCCGATCACAAGTGGACAGCTCTGAGTACAGGTGTGAATGCACCCTAGACGCATTGAGGACGCATTGAGATCCGATCGCTCAGACCACATTCAGAGGTGGTCTGGGCTGCATACGGTCGCATTCTTTTAGCAGTGTGTACGCAAATACGTCAAACATCCAGTGTGTCAAAAATCTCGGGCGATTTGGTTTGCCTGGAACGCGCCAAGGAATAGACCCAGTTTGTATTGTTTTGATTTCTTCTTCTTCTACAACAACGCATTTGGTCTTTGCAAACGGAAATGATGTATGTGTTTATTTGCATATAGAGCGGGGAAGTGAGATCCGATCACAAGTGGTCACTCAAGACGCATGTAGAGACACATTCCAGGTGTGAACTGACGTACGCAGAGCTGTCCACTTGTGATCGGATCACCCAAGACGCATGGCAATGCCAGGTGTGAACTCACGTACGCAGAGCTGTCCACTTGTGATCGGATCACCCAAGACGCATGTTAATGCCAGGTGTGAACAAGGCCAGAGATGATGGTGAGAGTTAAACTTCTGTATCCACTAGGCCTGGTTTACAATCCTACTGGGTTCTGTACGTTCATGACAGGAGAAGTAGGGTGTTATTACAACAGGTAAACCCTTACTTAGTGTCTCTGCGCTGTGTTTTATAATGATGTACAACTGATGTAACGATGACCTCCTAGGGTCACCAAGACATGTTGTGGAGTGTGAAGGGCCAACCTTTCAGGCACTCTGACCCTGGCTTGGCTACAACAGAGAGGAACACCTGGTAGTGTCAGGTAGCTTTTTCATTCAAAGCCCGTCCTGGTATCGGTGTTTGCTGTTCCAGTACTATTCCATTCTAACTTCATACTAACCCTATCCCCGTACCATACTGCCATACTACACGCAGGGCTAAGAGTTCGGTTCTAGATGGTTCTTTGAAGAACAAGGAAATCACTATAGTATGTCTATAGTAGCCAGTGCCTGTCCTGCAGCAATACTTCATTTAGTTTCTTCTTGATAATCTCTTCATGTGCTTGTTTATATCCTGGATCCCAGGATTCTATCTTGACTAAGGCTTGTCTTATGGATCTTGTAGACGTGCGTCTCCCTGCTCTTCTGACGTATTACTGAATGAGTTTACTATGGATCGTTAGTTTGAGTTGTGGTGGTGGGAAGGGTTTGAGTAGCGCTGTGTTAGCATGGCATACTATCTGATGGTAGCTTCTGTCCCAGAAGAAATGGACACAGTGTCCCTTCCTGTGGTTCATACCATGATTGCAATCATGTCAACTCTTCTTCGCTGCTCCTTTGATATCTATTGTGTTCGTGTCAGCCACCACAAGCCCTCATTAAGCCACGGTTTCCACATCCACAGATCTCACGATATTCCTCGGAACGGAAAACTGAAATTGCTAATTGCTCCGGAAGTTTCACAAACAAACTGGATACGTCTACGTCCAGCAGATGATTGCTAGAAGTTGCTAGAAAACATTGCTGATTGGTTTAGATGCATGAGGGATATACTGTAGTGTGTTAAAGTGCAGTCACTTTTATTTGCTCTGTAAAATGATTGCTCACGATGCTAAAAGTGTTTAATTGCACGATTACTTCATTGAGCAGTTTGCTTATTGGATATAAAATAAATTTATTTCTTCTCAAAATACAAAAAAAGACAGACAGTGGCTCATTTGACATATAAAGACATAATATACATATGTCTTCCATATACTACACATACACACAATGTACAGCGTTGGGTGAATGATATTTTAGCCAGGTGTGAAAAGGCTCACAGTGTTCTCAGCGTCTCAGCGAGTTCAACCCCTCCGCACCGGTGTCAGGAACCACTTTGTTTTAGAGGATGAAGAGTTCAACCTCTAACGTCGACGACAGGCGCAGAGCAGTGATTTAAGACACGCTTTAATGGAAAAAATATAACGTAATCTCCTCTTCTATCACCCGCCCCCCTCCGGATGAAATGATGCCTGAAGGTCCTGGCTGGTCTCCGGTGGTTCTGCAGTAGAGCACATTCCAGCCGGGGAGAGAGGGCCACGTGCCGAACACTGATTCCTAATCTCTTGGGATGTTCAGGAACCTAATTCATGTTTGACACTCGATGGCAACGACGGACAATCTGTATAGCTCTTAATCCCAGCTCCAGTAGGCCACATCATACGACAAGGACAAGGAGAGGGCAACAATTGATGAGTTGTTGCCGTGGTGATAATGATGCTCCGGTAAGATGTCATGGTCATCACCTGGGGAAGCAGGTATATCTGGGACTGAACCTTAGCCTTCTGTATGGTATAGAGGTGGTGGTGTCTCTGTCTGGTATAGAGGTGGTGGTGTCTCTGTCTGGTATAGAGGTGGTGTTGGTGTCTCTGTCTGGTATAGAGGTGGTGTGTGTCTCTGTCTGGTATAGAGGTGGTGGTGTCGCTGTCTGGTATAGAGGTGGTGGTGTCTCTGTCTGGTATAGAGGTGGTGGTGTCTCTGTCTGGTATAGAGGTGGTGGTGGTGTCTCTGTCTGGTATAGAGGTGGTGGTGTCTCTGTCTGATATAGAGGTAGTGGTGTCTCTGTCTGGTATAGAGGTGGTGGTGTCTCTGTCTGGTATAGAGGTGGTGGTGTCTCTGTCTGTATAGAGGTGGTGGTGTCTGCTCTGTCTGGTATAGAGGTGGTGGTGGTGTCTCTGTCTGGTATAGAGGTGGTGGTGTCTCTGTCTGGTATAGAGGTGGTGGTGGTGTCTCTGTCTGTATCAAGGTGGTGGTGTCTCTGTCTGTATAGAGGTGGTGGTGTCTCTGTCTGGTATAGAGGTGGTGGTGTCTGCTCTGTCTGTATAGAGGTGGTGGTGTCTGCTCTGTCTGATATAGAGGTGGTGGTGTCTGCTCTGTCTGGTATAGAGGTGGTGGTGGTGTCTCTGTCTGGTATAGAGGTGGTGGTGGTGTCTGTCTGGTATAGAGGTGGTGGTGTCTCTGTCTGGTATAGAGGTGGTGGTGTCTCTGTCTGGTATAGAGGTGGTGGTGTCTCTGTCTGGTATAGAGGTGGTGGTGTCTCTGTCTGGTATAGAGGTGGTGTCTTCTCTGTCTGGTATAGAGGTGGTGGTGTCGCTGTCTGCTATATAGGTGGTGATGGTGTCTCTGTCTGGTATAGAGGTGGTGGTGTCTCTGTCTGTATAGAGGTGGTGGTGTCGCTGTCTGGTATAGAGGTGGTGGTGGTGTCTCTGTCTGGTATAGAGGTGGTGATGGTGTCTCTGTCTGGTATAGAGGTGGTGATGGTGTCTCTGTCTGTATAGAGGTGGTGGTGTCTCTGTCTGGTATAGAGGTGGTGGTGTCTGCTCTGTCTGGTACACTTCATCATCTTCACCATCTTTACTCAGCAGAGATGACAGGATATGAAGAGGAGACATTATGATGGAATAACACCGTGCTGTGTTAGTTAACTAACAGTAGTTCTGTTGATACGCAGCGCTTACCCTTCAGTACTTCATCACATGGGTCACATGATCACCTGCACCACCTGCATATTTATTATTTCACCATCTTATCACTTTTATTTAGCATTTCACTTTTAACTGATTGTCTTTTATTGTCTTTTAAATGTTTTTAAAGCGTGACTTCTGCCTGTAAAGCACTCTGATAGGCGCTGTGTAACTAAAGTAGCCTTGCCTTGTGAGATCTGAATAATAACCATGATGACGATGAAGATGATGATGATGATGATGATGATGTGGATGACGACGACTGTGTGAATGGGTAGCAGGTCGCGGTGTCATTACGTGGGGCCAGCTCAGGGAGCGTTCCCCCGTCTCTCTCCTCGCTGTGGAATTCACCTCCAGCTGTTCTCCGTTTGGACGGCACGGGTCCAGACCGTCAAGTGCTTCAAGAGGTCCCGGAGGAGTGTCAGACGTCACCACTCCTCCCTTCACAGGAGGAAAAACCTTGGAGAACATCTCAGAGAGCCGACGGTCATCAGAGTTCAGTGTTTGTAGATTTCCCCTGGGGTGGAAGTCATGTGACGTTATCCCACTGTCCAGGAATGCAGATCGCCCCGAGGGGGGTCAGGTAAGGAGCAGCCGCTCTGACGAGCTGATAGAGGGCCGAGCTCACGCTGGAAAACATACGAGGAGGAGCTCAGACCTCTTGGTCCCGCTGATGTGATGTGAGAAGAGCTGAAGAGCTGAGGTGCTTCTGACATGCTCTTCATTCACAAGGGGGTTTGGAGTGTGTGTGTGTGTGTGTGTGTGTGTGTGTGTGTGTGTGTGTGTGTGTGTGTGTGTGTGCAGTAGGCCTATGGGCCAGGGTTCCAGGGGTGTGTGTGTGTGTGTGTGTGCAGTAGGCCTATGGGCCAGGGTTCCACGGGGAAAGTGGTTGAAAGCGTGTTGGCACTGGGAGACTCAGAGGATGTTAGCCGGCGTGTGAAAGAAACCACAGATCCAGTCTGATATTTCCTCTTCCCGTTCTCCAGAGGAGCTCTCGTCCAAACACCCAGCCCACCACCGGGCCCGACACTGGGCACAGCCGTGCACAAACTCAGGCCACATGGGAAACACCGGTAGTCTTAACATCCAGCTGTCAGGCCAAGCAGAGCTCAGACGTACAGTTTGGACCACTGAGACACCGTCTGGTCTGCAGGGACGCGGTGTCTTGTTATAACGGATTATATAAGGAGATTTAATAAGCTCACATTCATCAGTGATTTTGAACTCACTAATCTACTATTTTGTTTCTGCTTTGTTTTGTGCCACAAGTATGTCTGCCCATTCAACACGTGTCACCCTGGAAGGAGGATCCCTTTTCTGTGCTCCTTCTCAAGGTTTCTTCCCTCTGGGTTTGGGTTTGATCTTCTCCTTTAAGTCCTTTAGAGGGCTTGGGGTTAGGGGGGGGGGGGGTCTAATGTGGGCTTGTGAATCCCTTTGAGACTGGAACTGTGATGAAGGGCTGTACATAAATAACATGTAAATATAATACAGTTGTATATACAGACTTGTGTATAGGGACACAGTACAACTGGGTGCAAAGTACTTCATGCTGCTGCGTGGAGATGAGTTTAAGGTACATACAGTGGGAGAAGTACATTTTTACAGTTGTATTCACTTTTAAATATGAAATGATGCCCAAGAGGAGGAACTGCGGAGGCAGCTATATGTAACTGATTAGCATAGC
>OOFB01033953.1:0-11732 GCA_900323305.1 Trachyrincus murrayi | reverse complement strand
AACACACCCCCACCCCCGCCCAAATACACCGCTGCCTGCAATTGGTCAACAATCCCATGTAAATGTATGGTCTGTTGGACTGTGTTACACGATCACGCCAAGTTCCAGTTCCTTTGCAAGCATACTGTGGCCCAAACACACTGTCTCTATACATCTAACACTACTTATCTCCCCCCCACAGCCCTGGGCGCGGCGTACGGCACGGCTAAGAGCGGCACGGGCATCGCCGCCATGTCGGTTATGCGCCCGGAGCTCATCATGAAGTCCATCATCCCCGTGGTGATGGCGGGCATCATCGCCATCTACGGCCTGGTGGTGGCCGTGCTCATCGCCAACAACATCTCGGACACCATCACCCTTTACAAGTAAGACACGCGCGCTACGTGCTACGTATGCACATTTAGTTTGACAACCGTGAAAACTGTTTTCAGTCTCTGAACACGGAGTTTCAAAACTACACAAGCATCTACAATAGGAGTATGAGTACCGAGTACTCACTTTTGGGTACTTAGTTATGAGTACTTTGAATAGTAACGCAATTTTATGTTGAGTGCTGATTTTGAAGACACTGTTCATGGCAGTCGAACGATTTTCACAGTTTATCACATAACAGGCTGTGAATAATCACAAGTTTAAAATACTAGACTGTGCTTGTATTTTTGTGTTAGAATGTGTGGGTGTTAAATAATAAATGTATTTGTGGCGTTAATAACTGCATGAGAACTAGGATTAGAGGAAACGAGAGCAATTCCAATGACTCCTTTATTGTGTAACTGGTCAGTCACCATAAACTCACTGGCGTCCCCATAATGTGTGTGTGCGCTTCAGGAGTTTCCTCCACCTCGGGGCTGGGCTGAGTGTGGGCCTCAGTGGGTTGGCGGCAGGCTTCGCCATCGGCATCGTGGGAGACGCCGGGGTTCGAGGCACGGCCCAGCAGCCCCGGCTGTTCGTAGGGATGATCCTGATCCTGATCTTCGCCGAGGTCCTGGGTCTCTACGGCCTCATTGTGGCCCTGATCCTCTCCACTAAATAAACCCACCAGTCCGTCCTTAAAAGTGGCTGCCGCAGGAAGTCGAGACGAATACAAATACAACGGGAAAATATTGTACAAATTTCTAACATAAACACAAAGAAAAAAGATGTACGGTGGGGGTGGGGGTGGGGAGGAGTAAAAAGAAGTGTCTCTCCATACTGATGGTCTTATCTGTAATATGTGTACAGTTGTCCCCATTTGATAGTCCACCTCTTGTAAATGAGCAAAGTAGTGGTTTGTCTGTCTTGTGTGTGTGCGTGTGTATGTGCGCGTGTGCGTGTGCTCAATGAGAAAATAAATGTTATGGTAAAGATTGTTTTTCCTCCACTAGTTTACTTGGCGTTGGGTCGTAGGAAGATGATCGCCCAGCCCCCCCCCCGCTAGTTTCTCTCTGGCCGCCTTGTGGGGACTCACACTCTCTGCATGGACAGACCCGTTTGTAAAGACCAAATGTGTATGGACTTTATTTTTGGTTTTTTTTTCCCCACTGATTTTATTTATAAGATATTGTTCTTGAAACTCTTAGATGGAGCGAGACTCTAATTCCCCATGGTATATATACACGTATACATATATATATTATAAATATCTCTATAGATTGAATGCACTGTGGGTTAATTGTTTTCAGTGATTGAAATTCCTCTGGATAGGTAACTTGGTTTGAAAATTCAGATTGCCTTTAGTATTTGGCTGGTGGAGTGGGACTTTTGTGTTAACTGTATTTTAATCATTACGAAAGCATTCTCAAACACGTCGATGTTGTTCCCTGTAGTTCTGCTGTTGGATTGCATTAAAGATTTGTGTGCCCAGTGTTGGGTCTCACATGCTTAATTTTCATACCTCATCTCATCTCCTAGTTCTTCACCCCCTAGTTCTTCACCCCTTCACCCCCTCAGCCCTCCAAACCATCTTCATAACCTGCAGTCTGTGATATTGAGAAGTGAAACCTCCCCATCTTCTTCCCCAGCCACGTATGACCACATAAAAGAAAATCAACGGTTTACCTTGACCGCCAATCAACTGACTAGTGACGCAAACGCCATGTGGTTGGGAGTAACATTCCAATCAGATGTTATTAATTATATCGAAAAAGGAGTCTAATTATTCCTGATATCGGCAATGACTTATCGATACACGAACCTTTCCGATCTCTCCTACGTTTAGCTCCGCCCGGTATGGGGTCGGAATCAAATGTGACCTCTGAGTGACCTCTGAACATAGTGGTTTAGTAACAGGAATACTGCATAAGTGACCTCTGAACATAGTGGTTTAGTAACAGGAATAAACATTTGCTGCAATACGCAGCGACAATGTTCAGATGCCTACCTGCTTCCTGTGTATATAATTTGCTCCGGCTTTTGCTTTCTGGTTGTTTTGGCAGTAAGCAGTTAGAGCTGAATGCAAAATGTTAATGTTCTTGTATAACTCTCTGCCATTACACAAGTGAAAGGATTAGGCTATATAAATACATACTAAATCAATAATCTAAATAGACTACTAATTAAACTATTTCTCCTATTTCTATTTATTTCAAAAAGGGTTAATTTACTGCCAGTGGTTTAAGAGAATTGCGATACACTCCGAAATCATTGAGCAGATTGAATAACTCCTGCAATAGTGTTTCCACAATCTGAAGTTGAAAAACGACAAAATAAAAAAAATAAAACCAAATACATTCTTTAATACGTAATAATTGTAATGCAAAACGACTCAGCAGGAATTATACAAGCACATTTAAGGGTTCAAATATTCTGGTGAAATGTCTTAGCGTAGAACACCTGAATGAAACGTTTTCCTGGAAGTCAAATCACCCTCGAGGCAGCACTGATCACCTCAAACACAAACTCCAGCAAGTCAAACAAATAGGAAAACTACAGTTGATCGGGAATTCTCTCCGGCCGTATTCGCAAATTGACGGTCATAAAAACCAAACCGGTCGGACGTGGAATGTGAGCTGTGTGTTTTTCTGATCAGCCTGATTACCTCAAAATCAACAATCATTAGAATTTTGTGACATCCCAGGATATGTGGCCTGCTGTGGTGAAGAGACGCAGTGCTAACTCAGGGCTCCGGTCGTCACACAGCGTGCAGGGTCTCCAGAAGAGTGCGACAGATGTTGGTGATGGCGCTGAAGGTGGCGCTCTCTGGGAAAGACTTGATGAAGTCCCCTCCACCCTCCAAACTGCTGCTGAGCAGAGGGTCCAAAGGCACGCAGCCTGGAATACAAGCGGGGGGGGGGGTTACCATGGTAAATGAACTAAAAACATCCACACAGCGAATGTTGTGTATGTCTGGTGTAAAGACCAGAAAGACAGGACCATACATAGTCGGGTTATACACGTAGAACACGTAGACGAATACAACCGATCAACATGGCTACTCTGCACTCGCTCCGGTTGTTCCACAGCATTGTAACAGCACTGCTCGTTTTACAGCACTAGTACCTTTTTTTTGTAGTTACTCCAATTTTGATTGTTCTCAGCCTCACTCGTGAGTCACGTTGGATAAAGCGTTTGCTAAATGACTGTAAATGGGTAAAATGGGCTTCTCTATGTAGGCGTTATCTGGAATGAACTGCTTCGTTTATAAATGAATGACTCCTCACATGATGTGAAGTTGATGTGCACTTTAAGGGGCACACCCTTATGTCTTATCTAAGCTCTGACTTTGAACAGCGACCAAAAGGTCGATTTGTGGGAGCCCCTGGTGGCTGAAAAGTGACATTACACCAGTCCAGTTCTCACCCAGGAACGGCGAGCCTGTCATCTTAGCGAGCTCCTCCCCTCCGCCCTTGGAGAAGATGTTGCTGCATTCCTAGAGAGATTTTTAAATATTACAAAACATTTTTTACATTTGAAGTATTTGACACCTTGATATTTGAAAGCCTTAAATAATTGTATTTAAATTAAGTATTTAAGTGCACACGTGTGTATTTATGTCACGTGTGTGCGTGTGCGTGTACTCACTGTGCAGTACGGACACACAAAGCCGCTCATGTTCTCTACGATGCCCAGGATGGGAACGCCGACCTTCTTACAGAAGGTGATCTCCCGCCTCACGTCCCCGGTGGAAACAGCCTGCAGACAGACAGTCGGGGCAGGGGAATCATTTCAGAAGTGCAGGGGCCAATGCTATTCCTCTTTTGTCTGCTTCTCTATTTAAAGCATTAAGTTAGTTGTTTTGCTGAAAAGAATCACCAACATTTGAAGATGATCTCTCCATATTGTCATTCTCAAAGGAAGGCTAAATCAACTTGTAATAAGTTGCCATCTGAACTTTGTATGCATTCATATTCATATTCCCTTGCAAACATATGTTGGACTTGCATAACACTACATATATATATATTTTTTTATAAACCACAATAAATAATCAATTAATTACACTAACGTTATAGCCTATAGATGGCAATGCCAACTAATTGCTCAGATTAAACGTATTAATTCATTCTGATAATAAACGGATGAGTTTCCGAGATGTATCGACCATCTTATATTTTTTTTAATGTAGCTATGTGTACAGCAAACACTGTACTTTGTACGCAGCTGTTTGTCTTCTTGTCCTTGGCGTGTTATTGTGGGTGACACAAGGCTACACCGGTTGCGTCCTTCAAATTTGTCAAAGCGAAGGCTGCACCGAGGCTTTGGGACACGGCTGTAGACGGTCAGTCCGGCTCCTGCCTACCTGAGGCGTGGTGACGAGCACGGCTCCGTCCACGCGGTGCTTCCTGAGGTTCTCCACGACCGACAGGTGTTCGTCAGACGTCCCTGGGGGCGTGTCCACCAGCAGCACGTCCAGCTCCCCCCACGCCACGTCCGACACAAACTGACCAATCAGGGCTGGGCAGGGGCAAACACAGCGCCAAAGTAAAAGTCTCCAGCGCATATCAACGAATATATCCGCACGTGTGTGTGTGTGTATGTGGGGGGGGGGGTCAGGTATTGCTTGTGTCAGGTGGGATTGTGGGGGTCAGGTGGGTCTGAGATGGGTCGGGGGTCAGGCGGTATAGGCGTTTGTCACAGCGGTGTAACAGTAGGAAGGAAACACAGGTGTAGATCATTAAGTTAAGAGTCTGTAGGCATGCCAGTGTCCAGAATCAACATCATGAGACACCCCTGTGGTCACCCTATGCCACTACACCACTGTGATAAAGGCCTGTCGCGGGGAGAATGGTCCGTTTAGCATACCGTTCTTCTTGGGCCCCCTCCACACCACGGCGTCGTCTGGGTTCTCCAGCAGGAAGCCAATGGACATGAGCGCCAGACTCTTGCTGGAGTCCGTGTAGACGGGCACCCAGCCCCCGTCACACTGGTGCACGTCGGGCCTGCCCACGCTCAGCATGCGGGGGATGCTGGGCCCGCACAGATCCACGTCCAGGATCCCCACCTGACACAGGAGTAAAGCAGCAAGATAGAATGGACATAGAAAGAGAGTGTAAGTCAAGGCAATAACGGCCTGCAGCTGTGCATACATAAACATCTGCAGGCTACTGAGGTTGGGAGACTAGCCCCCCCGGCTTCACCGGACACACAACTTTATTTATTCGGTTGGGAAGCGATGCCATGATAATCAACGGAAGGTGCGTCCGATGGCTCCGTCCAAACAGAAAAAAAAACCTGGCAAGCTTCAACTCTCGATGGCGAACGCTAGCACACTAGCTCAACTCACCACTAGCGTCAACTCACCACTAGCATCAACTCACCACTAGCGTCAACTCACCACTCGCGTCAACTCACCACTTTCACTCATAAAACATGACATCATTCTTTGTACATTGATTATTTTCAATGTACAAAGAATCAGTTTGTGACGTGCCCTGGGGGACATATAGCGGTGAGTTGAAGTGGCGGTAACAGAATAAAAGAATACAATACAATGTTACTGTGAAGACCACACATCCTGATGGATGCGTTTGTTTCGCCCTCACCTTCTTGCCAGCATGGCAGAGCGCCAGGGCCAGCTCCGTGGTCAGCGTGCTCTTCCCGACCCCACCCTTCCCCGACAGAACCAACACCACGCGCTTGACCAGCGCCAAGTTACCAATATCTGGGAAAAACAAGAGAGACAAATCACCCGTCAGAAATATAAGCGTCTTTCGGGTGAGATGTTAAAAACAGAGGTCTCCTGACTCCCTGTGGTCACGAAAGATCCCCTGGTCTCTGATTGGATAGTTTCACTCCTCACCTCAACCACTCTGAAAGCCAGAGTGTGGTGGGCGTGGATCTCACTCTCTCTCTCACACACACACACACACACACACACACACAGAGCCTTGCGCTATATACATGCAATGAATAGTATTACTATTATAAAGCGTCTAGGTCAGATGAGTGCTTAATGTATGCATAACAAGAGTCTCCTCTCTCGTAGAGCCCCGAACACAGTGTTACAGGGTCTTTTAAACACAGTGTTACGGGGTCTTTTAAACACAGTGTTACAGGGTCTTTGCTGCGTCTTACTCAAAGAGGTAAATTATGTATTTTTGGGGCAGTAGACACAAGTGAGGAGAACGGTATGGATAATGGTCCCAGGGGGTCAGGGCCCCTGCTTATTATTTTTAGACCAACAACTGTGAGCCAGGTCCCCTGTTGGAGCAAAGCTACATACGGATTTTGGGTTTTCCATTACAGGCGTAATGGTCAAAAAGTAAAAACAACAACAACAACAACAACCACCACCACATGGACCGGCTGGCTACGACTGGAGAAGTGTGCGTTATTATCAAAACTGACGCAATACGAGTCAACACGTTTGACCAGTAGGACACGGGGGGCAAAAATCCCTGAGTCATGTTTGACACCGGGGGAACTACTTTTAACTACCAGGATTTAAGTCATTCCCACCGTAGTTTGCTCCTTAATATGTTAATAACCAAAACTCGACCATCCAATGTATTTTCGCGTCAGCGTCCCCATTAAACTTTAAAGTCAGCATAGGATTGTCACCGTAGAGTTCCAGCTAGCCCGGAGGCTAACGATTGTATAAGAATGAGCACATAAAGGCTCAGTAATGCCCTTATATGCAGTATAAGATCTCTTTAAGCAGACGAGCCTGACGCTGAGACACTATAAGAAATAAAGGCGGTGTTTTTTTAGTCTTACCCGCGTCTCCCATGTTGCGTTATGGTTGCAAGACACTTCCGTGAACGTCATGGAATCATTGTCCAATCAGGGGGCGAGTATACGCTCAAGTCCCGCCCCCGTCTAAAAGCCACCAATCGCTTTTCGGTGCGCTTTTTTTTTTCTCATGTGCGCACCAAAAGCATTTTTATTTATTTACGAAACCTAGGAGGGGCAAGGTTCTGAACGTATTGGGTTTCTCTGAATTGTTTTGTTCAAAAAGGCAGGAATACGTAATAGTCTTGTTATTTTCATTAAACAATGAATTTCTATATCTTATGAGTGCAATGTAACAATGTAGGCCTATTCATTAGTTTGTATCTTTCCTTCATAATATGCCTGTATTTTCTATTAGTCATTATATAGTTGGTAACTCGATTACACTCACACAACGCATCCAC
Source organism: Trachyrincus murrayi (assembly GCA_900323305.1). NCBI lineage: Eukaryota > Metazoa > Chordata > Actinopteri > Gadiformes > Macrouridae > Trachyrincus > Trachyrincus murrayi. The sequence continues at coordinate 4,179 of OOFB01033953.1, read as the reverse complement.
ACACCACGACCCACAACCAATTGCGCCTGACTTTAACCTATTTACGTCGTTACATTAAACCACGCCCCCCTCGGCAGCAACATCTAATGAGACCCAGACGAGGGCGTGGTCTGGTTTGTTTTGGTGGGGCGTGCGGGTAAGTGGGCCAGAGAGCAAGCTGCAGCTGTCACACCCTTGGATGCAGAGAGGCAGGCATGCGAAGCGATCTATCGCAGTGTAATTCGTAAGAAGACCGTTACAAGGTAAGATAACTTCTGCATATAAAGTTTTATATTTATATTTTATAAAGCTGCACATAAAGTAAGAATAGCCCCATATAGCTTGGGAATGAGTTCCACTGGCACATGTCAACTCGACAACATATATATATAGCCCTAAGCTATGCATATGACATGTCGATAGTGTGCGTGGCTAGGCTATGTCAACGTATTTATATTAATGTATATATATAAAAGTTTACGTAGGCCTATTTTTTCTTCTGTAACTGTTGTGGGCCACGTGCAGCATGCGCCAAGAGGTCTGAAAATAACAATGATTATCGGCCTACCTTTATTGCTGGTCTATTTGTCTAGAAAACAGTTGAAACATGTTTTAGATATCAGTTATTTTGTGTTATTTTGGCGTCATGTTATTTTGGCACATCCCACCCGTGCGGTCTGTATTCACGTCATCGGAAATGTGAGAACGGATTGACATAGTTTGGCCTGGCCGAGCTACGGTATGTAGGCTAAAGCCCAGTTAAAGCGAGCCGGTGACCAGACGGACTAATCTAAAACATTGGCAGTTATGCATGCGTGCCGCACCCGTTTGCGCCATCTGAGGTAGATCTAACAATAATATGAGGTAAAATGCAGGTAAGATACGCGCAATTACCACCAAAAACGGGGCGTAAATTGGCAGGTTACCAAAACGAAAAAACGGCCAGCAATCAAAACAAAGCTCCACATTTATCGTATTTAAGGTAACTGCGAAATATCACTCTTAAAAAGATGAAACAATTGTTGTGTCAAACACACACACACACACACACACACACACACACACACACACACACACACACACACACACACACACACACACACACATATATACATATGCATACATACACACACACACACACACACACACACACACACACACACACACACACACACACACACACACACACACACACATATACATATACACATGGGTGTAGATTTCGGGGGGACGCAGGGGATATGTCCCCCTCAACATTTAGAACACGTGTATTTGTCCCCCCCAATAAAAGCACGAACCGCTAGAAACCTAGACTTAAAATGATAAATTCAAAGGTACTTAGAACTACAGGTTCACGTCTGACGGCACGGCAACGTCAATGTGGAAGCTGGAGCAGGAAAAGCGCCACAAATTCTTTGAACATGGAGCTGCGACCGGGATCTGCCTGTTTCTGCATTCTCAAGAATGGCTTGATGATATATATATGTGTGTAGAAAAGGATTTTGTACTTGTACTTGCTAATGTAAATGTAAAAATTGTACATTTTAACATAGTTAAAAGTGCTATTCATGACATTTATAGAGATATTGTTTTTAAAGGTTTAAACCAGATGGCCAAAAGTAGGCTACACACTGCCTTTGTACATGTTAATGTACACATTTGACATGTTATTTGTTTTGGAGTTATGAAGAGTTTATAAGTAATGAAGTTGCTGCCCTTTATTATTGCCAGATGGCCCACTTTGGGCCATCTGGCAATTGTTAGTTTGTTTTTATTCATATTTTATCAGTTGCCACACATATTTCAAGTTTTGAATGTTTTTTGAGTTATGGTTAATTAAAAGATTGAAAAAGAAACTAATAAATATTGAGTTTATTGAACATTAAATACTGTGTTTTTATACTTAAAATTATTCAGTTCTGTTGATTTATTGCAATGAGAGAGATGAATGAATATTCAGAGTTTTCATTTACTGAAAATATTTGAGTTGGCTTTAATTTAACTGTAATGAAAAAGTACATGTAAAACTAACTCCAAATATTTAAGCTCTGATATCCTCAGACATGAGTTTATGAACTCAAAAAAATTGTGGCAACTGATTGGCAAAATGTTCTTGAGTTCTGCTTACTTTTTGGGGTTTACGGTGTAACATGTGAGGAATAGGGCAGTGCGTAGTGTGTGTAGTTGAGTGAGAGAGAGTGAGCGGCAGAGAGTGACCGTGGAAGCAGAGGAAAAGTTTAGCAGTGAAGTTGTACATTTGGCTGTAAATGTACAGTGTAGGTTACACAGGTCAGTGAATAAAGGCTGCAGCTTCTCAAGACCAAAGTGAAGTTCCTGTGTGTTGTTTCTTTAACCGCTGGGAGGGTGAAGCCCCGAAGTGAGAATCTACTTCGTCCCTGGAGGAAAACACAATCTCCCCCGTGGTTCCCGACTACGGTGGAAGATGAGCAGTGATGGTTTAGAGGCTTTAACAGGGTCTCATTCTACAACAGATTTGTTTATGACCAAAAACATTGGTTATGACCAAAATGTGTATTCTGGTTTTTAGTCAGCTTCAATAACATAGTTGAGATCACAAGATTGAGATTACAAGATTAAGTTGATCTACAGGAGAAGAAATATTTGAAAGCAATACAGAACGCCTGAGAGCCTTACTGCATTATATTCCATTGTATTTTGAATTGTCACCTGGCGCCTGAATTGAGTGTCTTCCAGAATAATCAAGGCCCACAGGTTACATCACCACACACACTCGAGAGAGCCCTGACATGTCAGCATGCGCTCTGCCTGTGAAACATGTTACAACTTTACAATAAACCGGGTTAACAACTACTAACTACATGGCGTGTAGCAGTGAATCCTGCTACATATTATTAAAATAAGTTCTATATATATAATGTTTGCATAATTATTGTGTGCTATGAAGGTGGTTGGCTTTTTGTAAGAATTGTATATATATTTAAGCTGTATCTGTTTGCAAGACTATAAAATTCCTCCCTTGGGCTGGAGGAACCTGAACCGGTTTAAATGACAACTGTTGCCAACAGCAAGAGAAGGAGCCAATAGCGTCATAGAGACCTAGATCACCAGTTCAGAGACACAAATCTAGGATCTCTGACCTAGTCTCTGATCCTTTCTGCAAACACGACTTTAACACGACAGTCCCTTAATATTCATAATAATATATTATAAATAATATATAATATACACTTAGCATGCAGGTGACCTTTAGCGGCACGCTCAACCAGCTCAGCGAGACAGGACCTGTACAACTATGTAACTTTGCCCTCATTGGTGGAGGGAGGGGGGGGGGGGCTTTTACTTTGGTAAGCAGGAAGGTCCACTTCTGCCCAGAAAGCATAATCAAAAGGGGACTGTGTCTTCCAGAGCCACCATGTTGCTGAGTGGTCCGACCCGCCCGGCTCCTCGCTGCGCCAGGCCAGAGCCTCGGCAGGAAGTGGACGCCCTGAGCATGGCACAGCTTCCTGTCACGCAGGAGTGGGAAGAACAGGAAATACAGGTGAGGGGAACCACAGAGGACCAGGAAGTGACTCGGTCAGATACACTGACAGGAACTTTTATTTTGGAATAATAAACAAAAAAGAAAACATTGGGGTTCGAACCCCAAATGGCCGCAGTCTACCTGTAGGCACCCTTGAGCAAGATTCCTACCTGCTCATGTATCTGAATTCACTGTAAGTTGCTTTGAAATAAAAGCGTCTGCTAAATGGCAAAACAGTAAAAGTGAATAAACAGGAATAAGCAGAGAGGAGGTGTTTTCACGCTAGTGGCTTGGGCATGAAGCTCAAACTGTTGAGACAACCGGGGGGGTTGCTAGTTAAATTCTCTAACCTACTCCTGAAAATATCGTCTACTTCAGTGGTTCCAACCCTTTTGAGGCTAAGGCACACCACAACCCCAACCAGAAATTCAAGGCACACAAACTTAAAGTTGTAGGGCATGGCTATGAAAAATGTCACACACATTATTACCAGGATATTATATATACTTGGTTATGAGCAACTTTTACAATATTTTATACACAGCAGAAAAAAAAGGTATCACATGGACGGATACAGGTTCATAAAAATCAGCAAGAACTTGAAAAATTTATCAATTACAAAGCAAATCATAAATAGTACCACTTATATTAGTATGCTATGCCAGGATTATTGTATTAAATCCCACATAATGTCACAG
>OOFB01033952.1:0-11198 GCA_900323305.1 Trachyrincus murrayi | reverse complement strand
TCCTGTTTTCAGCCAGTTTTGCAACATCCCTGCACTATCACTATCACTATCACTATCACTAGCTCGCTTGTAATTTTAGATAATCGTGCACGCGCAACAGGTAGTGTCCGTCAGAAACAACGTCACAAACAAACATTTATTTTGTTTCTAAATCTAAAAACAACAAAACAAATGTAGAACTTATTTTAAACCCCAATTTCAATTATCTCAATCTTATTTTCATTCGTAGTAGTATTTTGATAGTATTACTGTACATGTTTTATAACAGATTTTATTGGTACTCGGGATCCCTGTATCAGTGGTAGGAGTACCATAGGTTGAGAATGGCTGGTCTAACTGACTAATGCGGAGAACAATTTTTGAAATTGGTAATACGTGGCAATACGTCTGCATTGTAACCCTTTGTGCCCATCAATGTACGTCCTCTAAAAGGGCTTGTGTTTGCCACTGACAGATTTTAAGTGTTTGACAACATCATGGAAAGGATCCCTACAGAGAAGAGATCCGGTCTGTTTGTTATTGTGTCTAACCGAGTCTTGATCCGGTCTGTTTGTTATTGTGTCTAACAGAGTCTTGCTCGAGGAGTAGTCTCGCAAAATCTCACAATGTTGAAATCAGCTAAATATTCAGCCATGACTTTGAAAATCTTTTAGATAACACTAAGCTACGCCTTCTGTCGTCCAACACAACAAACTCTTGCGGGCACACCTCTCTTCAACTCTCACTCACATTTCCATCTTTGAGCAACAACTCAACTCACAAGATTTCAGACCGAGACTTGTCCTTGAGCGAGACTTGGTTAGACACAATAACAAACAGACCAGCATGCCAAAAGTCACTGCTCGCCACTGATCTGGACCATTAATGTAAAAAGATCTGGAGGAGCTTAACTTAACTCAGTCTTGTTTCGTATGCAATTGATTGACGTGATTGTATGCAACGCAAGGATGTAAATCAACACGTCTGACATGTGACTGTTGACTTGATCGATCCATCGCAATCTTAAGAGGGGAACTATACGGGACAACCCCGGTGGGTCTGGCGATGTTAACTGAAAACTGAAAAGCCGAAGCAATGGCGTTAAAGCAGGGCAAAAAGAGAGGCGATCCCAGTCAGGTTCCAGCAGTTAACACCGCTAGACCTGGAGACCTGGTGACTTGTGCCTTTCATGTCCAGCTTTAGAGCGCTTCAATATTTTCTTAGTATTGTCATAAAATCGACTCATTTTTTTAAAATAAGGCCAGTACCGTGTTTCTTGGCTTAGATTTGTAAAGAAAATGTCATGTAAATGTAAGAAATGTAAAGAAATAGTTTGGTGTGGATTCTTTTTTTGAAGATAAGATTACTACCTCTGAGAAATGATACCATAAGATAACACAGCACATTCGATTCTCACAGAAGCATGCTTTGTACAGAATGACATTCAAGATAGGAAACGAAAGACGTTACAAAGGCAAAACACATGGGTCATTTGCATTAGAAAGACTCGCCTGTCGCTTGGCCTCTCTCAGTTTGCGCTTGAGGGCCGTCAGGATGCGCTGGACCTCCCACAGGCGCTCCTCCTTGGACAGGTCTTTCACGCCGGCCTGCAGGTCCCTGTGCAGGCAGTTCAGCAGGAACTCCTGATCACACACACATAAACGTTGGATTTTAGTCATTTCACTGGTGCCCCATACCTAATTAGCGATTAATGATTAAACAGAATCAGTAAACGCTCAATTGCCAAAACATTCTAGACAAGGAATTGGACACCAAAAAAAGCAGTTTGTTGTCCCCAGATTCCAAGTATCTTAAAATCTCTCCTTTTCAATGTTTGTGTGTGTGTGTGTGTGTGTGTGTGTGTGTGTTAATGGCATGCAAATGAACCAAATAATAGTTAATTTCTGTGAATGATTATTCATTCACAGAAAATAGAGAGTTGCAGTTGGTTGGTTTCAGACAGACACAATTATATGTGCGATGAAGAATTCAGTGTCGTTGACTGTCCTTGTTCAAGGAGCTATTTTGTTTTGCAAGCGAATACTGTCAAACTAAAGTCACCGGGGTGCGCTTCTATCTAAACCTTTTTAATTGGGTCTATATATAGTTATAGGAACAAACTAATAATAATGAATCAAGTTGTAGAGAACTCCATACTACATGCATGGCGATGTGTCTCAGACACAAGAACAGTTACTGTATTTAGTGTTAGGCCTACATATTGTACAATTTGAGAGACATTCGTTTGAGAGACATTTAATATATTTGGTATATGCCTACTTAATATAGTCTATAATAGGCCCATATCAAGACAGAACAGTTATATTTCACATTAGTGCTATCATATATTCCTTCTGCGGACTGCAGGCTTCACCGTCACCTTGATGGACGGGCGGCATTTAAGCTCGCGTCTTTCTTATCTTGTGCGGGTGGGGGCTCGCTTCCTGTTTTCCCCGCAAGGCTGTCCCCTCGCATGGTTTTCTGCACGCCTGGTGTGTATCGCCGTGTGGTGGTGTGGACTCACCTGTCTCCGGATCTCCTCTTTGATGCTCTCCTGGGTCTCGGGCAGCGCTGGCATGGTGGCCATGTTGGACCAGCGCAGGGGCCGCACCACGGGCCTCAGGACCACGTCTCCAAACAGCTCCCTCACGTGGGTGAAGAACACGTACAGCACCCTGTTCCCGATCTGAGCGGGAGAACATCTCGTCAGGCCTAGTCTCTAGTCAGGACGTCCGTAGGCATGGTTTATTACAATCGACTCAGACTTTTTCGATGCCACGTGAAAACACCTTATTAGAAATAAAGTAAGCCACATAGATGCAGTGTTGTTATATTATATCCCCCCCCCCCCATCCCAGTCTCACCTGGACGGTGGGGTTGAGCACGATGGAGATGTTCTGGATGTTCATCTTTGTGTCAGACTCGCGGGTGATCACGTGGTCCATGTGCGTGACGAGCCAGGAGAGGAGCAGCCGGCTGCCCGGCGCGGCCTCCGTCAGCAGCCTCTGGAACTCCGCCAACTTCTCTGCCTCCACCTGCCGGCTGCAGGCGTCCTCGAAGCGCTGCGCCAGCTCGCGGCCCAGCAGGTTCTCGGGCAGCTCGCGCAAGTACTGCTTCAGCAGGCTGGCCACCGTGTGAGGGTCGTACTCCTCCAGGCAGGGGCACTCCTCGCGGTCGTAGGCCGCCTTCAGCTCGTCCACCTTGGACTTCATGCCTGGAGGAGGAGGAGGTGGTGGTGGTGGATGCGAGAGTCAGGGCACTGTCTGGGACATGGGATTTCTCTGTTAAGTAGAGAGGAGCCACTAATTCCAATAGGGAGGCATCACCATAGCTATCGGTCATCACACCAAGGTAAAAGACTATCATGATTGAAGACAAACTCAACAACATTCTACAATGCTCAGTAAAAGTATGGAACATGGTATGGTATGGTATGGTATGGTTATGGTAGTTGGTATTGGATACTAATTATACACAGTGAAAAAGCAGTACTGGTGCATCCCTATAATCAACTGTACAGATCCTGGTATTAATTACGTATACATACATACACTTTCTAGCATAAATACAGAGAATGGTCTCTGTTTGCCACTACAAATGTCAACCATAGAGAAACAGACTAAAGAGGTTTCCATACCCGACACTCTGTAGATGCCCTCACACTTCATGCCATAGCTCTCAATGTAGTCCACGCACTCCCTGAAGACGGCCGGCAGCTGGATGCAGTCGTACAGGGCCGTCCTCTTGACCGCCTCAGCCAGGGGAGCCCCGAAGATGGGCCTGAAGGTGGGGGTCTCCACGGGCACCACCGCCGCCGCCGCCGCTGGCTCCGCCTCGGCCGGCTTCTTCTTCTTCTTCTTCTCCTTCCACTGCTTGACCACGTCAGCGGCCGTCAGGTCCTTGGACTTCTTGTCCTTCTCTTTCTCTTTCTCCTTCTCCTTCTCCTTCTCCTTGGGCTCCTTCGGGCCCTTCTCCTTCACCTTGAAGTCCTTCTCCTTCTTCTTGGAGAAGCTGGGCTTCTTGAACACGTGGATGCCCTTGGAGCGCTTCATCTTGGAGGGGCTCTCCGCCTCGTCGGCCGAGCTGTCCTCCTGGAAGGCGGCGTAGCCCTCGGCTGAAGGCGGGGAAGACGAGGAGCAGAAAAGGTTATTTAAAAAAAAAAAAGGAGGAAAATGGTTATATCATACGTGTCACATCTGATCTCCCTCTTACAACTGCAGCGGAGGCGTCGGGAGTAGAGAGACGGGCGAGCAAAAAGGAAAATAAAAGAAGAAAGTGGGTTGCTGGGGACAACAGGGACTTGGAAAAAAAAAAAAGGGAAAAAAAGGAGGTCAGGTACTGAATTAGCATCATAGCTCCCAACGCACCAGACGGGCTGCTCTTTATCACCCAGTTACCAACGCGGTTAGTGTCCTTCTTATCTGGTCAGTGCTGCCCGTATTATCACGAGTCGATTGTTTTCTAAAAACTAAAAACAACAGAGGTAGCGCCTATGATCATGTGACTGAGATACACCTATGATGGACTCTGGGTGTGCCCTGAACTAGCGCTCCCACAGTGCCCTGGTTGGAGGGCTAAATATAGGCATGGGAAGCAAACTCAACGAGATAAGAGACTATGCAGACAATGGGAACATCACTCAATAAGCACTGTAAAAGATAAATGTACCATTTATAAAGGCGCACCATGCTTACAGTGGGGTATGACAGTAAGTAGGTTTGGCACAGCAGGCCATGGCAGTAGAGAGACCCAAATAAATATAGTGGACATTATTGACAGGCAATCTTCAAAAACTAACACCAAATGAGTGAAGTTAAACCCCCAACAGACATGTAACGTCAACATAATTAACCAGTACTTAGCGATTACATGAAGAATGTAACGAAGAAAAGGCTTTTAGAATGCAACTCACAATAACGAGTCAATTAGTAATGTTTAGAAAGGACCATGGGCTACATGTAATGGGCTTATGTCTCATTGGTACCGTTTGCACTCCTTTGGATCCCTGAAAGGAGGGACTCCTCCTAAACTATGCATTTAACAGCAACAGTGGGATGATTTTACGTCTTACTTCTCTTCTCCTTCTTCTTGAACTTGTTCTTCTTCTTGCCGTGCTCCTTGTCGTCGTCCGACACGTAAGGGTCGGCAGGCTCGTGGTGGTGGTGGTGGTGGTGGTGGTGGTGGGCATCGTGCGGCGGCGAGGGCTCGCCCGTGCGGTACAGCCCGGGGAACTTGGTGGGGCTGATCTCCTCGGAGCTGGGTGTACGGGTGGCACCGCCCGGGTGCTCCGCCCGCCGCTGTTCGACGGGGCTGCTGCTCGGGGGCAGGAAGCACTCGGTCATGGCTGCTCTGCCCTGCTCAGGCCTCTGGCAGCAGGGGCATTACATCACACCTGTCAGGAGCCACACACACCACCAAGGATGAGGAGGAGGAGGAGGAGGAGATGGAGTTTCAGAATTTAGTGTCAATGTTATGCTCAATGCTTGAATGTAAATATGGCCAGTCTCTTCTACTCTTGTTCACTTGAATGTAATCGGTAAGTGACCCAGTAGTACATCACGGTGTGTTGGGTCACGGCTGCAATAATCAATGGAAGGTGCTCGCACCCCGACCAAAATAAACGAAGAGCGTCAATTCTCGATCCTCTCACCGAACGCTGGCGTCAACTCACCACTTTCACGCATAAATGATGACATCTTTCTTTGTACATTGCTTGTTTTCAATGTACAAAGAAACGGTTTGTGGCGCTCCCTGTGGAGAACATAACTGCAACTTGATGCAGTAAACCAGTACAAACGGGCTCTCATCATTCAGAGTTGCTGTTTTTGCTTGCTTTATGTTCAAGGAAAATGTTGTTGGCTGTCACAACAATAACAGCTGCTAGTACTGATGCTTTTACTGACAATATACTATTTCAACAAAGAATCAAAAATGTTGAACAAACATTATCACATATATTCTGGATGTATGACCTACTACTACTACTACTACTACTAAACTATAATTAAAATCCTACCAATAACTATTCCAATAACTTTTTCCAAAAAGATTCTGCTTTAAGCATCATGAAACAGACAATAAGTCCTGTATTGCGAGGTGCAAATTAAATGGACTACTTAAACATATTGCTATGGCATAGTTATGCTAGTAAATGCCATTGATATTCATTGCCATCTATCCACCATCAATGAATTGCAAAACGTTGCAAAAGGTTTGTCTTTAGAAACTATGAACTACTATAGTATGGCAAATAAATGAACATACTAGCTGCACACGTCATATCTCCCCACCAGGTGGGGCTATGATGCAGAACCAACTGCGCAAAGGAAAAGTCAGTAATGTCAGCAAAAAACAATAAGATGCTCTGTATTGCTAGGACAACATCTCAGCCTGGATCAATGAGCTTTAACCCATTCTAGACACTCACAACTAATGAGCACACTAAACACGCATTGTAATCGTCATATAAAACACCGATTGGCATGAATGGGATGTTACATGCAGCGGAACAGCGAACCCATTGCAGAAGACTATTCTGAGATCATAGAAGACAGTATTACAGTATTATTAAACATGTCCAAATGGATTTTCTGCAGAAAGTGTTTAGCCTCAAGTGGACATTACAACCTTAACTATTGTTAAAGCGACATGCCAAGGGCGTTAATAACATGTTGAACATGTCACTTTAACCATGTGTATGTGTAGAAAAAGTCATACAATTCAGCATTTTGCCAAGAGATGAACACAAGCTGCTGTCAAGCATGTTGAGCCCAGACCAGCCCTCCTCCTCTTCACACACACTCCTCTTCATGCATGTGTGTCGTGAGGCCGGCTGCTGCACAACACCAGCTCATAACCATTATAGTTCAATAATCAAAGAGAAATCAATAAGCTCTGCGCTTGTCATGTAAAACTAAGAGGCCCATATGCTAACACTAAAGCTAGCTGCTAAGCAGCTATGCTAGCCGATTCGCTAGCCCAAAAGTCAAATTTAGCCCAGTTTTTTTAAAAGCAACCCTGCTATAAAATAAGTACGGATTATATGTACTACAGTATAGTTCGTGACTGATATCGTGGTGCCAAACACTCAAAAGGATAAAAGCAAGCAACTTTACCAACTAGTAGTCCGTTCGGTCAGTTTCCCAGCTTCCGGCTTTCTGTATACTAAATAAAGCGGTCTGAGTCTGCGCAGCGGCTCAGACTGGTGGGAAATGTAGTTCAGTAAATGCATGTGAACTACAAACATAGATTCGACGGTGGTGCAGCTCAGCCAATCAAATTGTAGATGTAGAACAATAACCTGGAAACCATAAAGAATTTTTTTTGTGTGTGGCTCATATTGTATTTGAGAAGTGATTTTTCACTGCATTAACTGATAGTGTACAAAATGTAGTTGGAAATATTAATGTTAATTTTCATGTCAATTGAGTGTAACCGCTTGTCATTGTCATTCACACGTGCCCTAACCCTGTGGTGGTATTCAGAAGATTGATGATCGCCATCATGGCACATGGAACACATTAGCTCCGTGCTATATTTGGTGCTCGTAATCCCACATAACGCACAGCTGCGCTGGCAAAAAAAAACAAGGCCCTGATTCAATAGCATTAAAAAAAAGACAAACAAGGTGTCTTTGTGCCTTCGACACATTTAGTCCTTGCAAACTACTGTTACTTGCCAAGTGGGAACAGAATCAGCGATAGGGCCTTTGAAAATGCATTTTGCCATGACAAAGGAGGGTTGTGTAGCGGTAAAAGATTGGCATCAGTTCGCTCCCTCTCTTGAGACGGACAGGGAGCAGTGAACACCTGTGGACGAGAATGGTATAATAACAACTTTGTTTCCCCAGGAAATGATGCGTTTCCTGGCCAGCATAACGCTAAACAGACTAGAGAATGAGAGAAGGTTGACGCAGAAGAAAGACAAACATTGACCATTCAGGCCATACCATACTCCTTTTACCGCTCTATATCCAACACATTTTAAATCATAACACTCCTGCCACAGTAAATACACCCACACGTCAGTCACCAAATCTTGTTTTATTTGGCATCCCGATAGGAAATTTAGCAGATCGTTATTGTAAAAATACATTATTCATATACACCTCTAGTAAAAAAAAAGAAAAAAAAGAAAAGAAAAGAAAAAAAACTGATCTAAAAATATACAGTGAAACGTAACAGCAGAATACAAAACAATAAGGAAGAGCAAAGTGGGGAAGGAGGGGATCATTTACAAGGATATTTTAAAATGTTAACACACACCGGTCATAGTTTTTTTTTTTCTATGCCTTCAGTCCACATGTGGGTACACACATTAGGTACCTGACATCACATGCACCCACACTTCAGAACAGACAGTTCATGCACTTCACTGCCTTGCTGCCGTAGTCCACGCACTCGGGTCCGATGCACTGGCAGCACGCATTGTGGAACCACCGGTACTTGGATCCGCCCATGGACTCGCAGTAGAGTTTACACTGGCGGATGGACACGCAGTCGTCAAAGTAGACCACGGTGCACATGTTGTCTGCGACAGAAGACGGACAGATGGGGATACATGAGTCACACATTTGAACCATGACATGACATGACTTTAGCATCCAGAAATGTGCAGCGTTTTATGTGACATTAAACTGAAGCCACGTCGTTCTCGGTTTTATACGTGCGTAATGACCGAGGGGCGACCACATGGTTTCGGTAGGTCTTAATGAGCTCTGCAGGAGCGCTCATGTTCATGTGTATTTTTATAGCTAATAAGCATTGGGTCTGAGGATGAGAGCCAAACCAGCCCCAGAGGAAAATAAAAATAAATGCCACTTTACCAACCAACACCACCGCACTGAGGTTTCTAACTTTCAGTTAAAAGTGGAAAGTAAATAGCTTAAAATCATGTAAAAAAAAACAGTTTTCCTTTAAGCTATGCCAGCTTTTTACAGGTTTGTTTGTTTGTTTGTTTAAACGTGAATTAACCTTGGGTGTCGTAGCTGGCGTGAATGCTGTTGCCGGGCAGGGAGACGTTTTGGTGCTGGTCGTCGAGTGTCTCCAAGAAGGACACCAGGTTCTCGTGATGCGACAGCTCCTCTGCCACGGGGAAGGACACCACCATCATGTTGATGGGCGCGTCACCCTCCGTCAGCGCCCGGAACAGCGATGGGATCGGCCGGTGCAGTTCCTCCACGGTGCTCTTGGAGGTGGCCGGAGAGTCGCTGTAGTTCTTGGGATTACACATGCCTGGTACCGGAAACACACGTCGGCATGAATACGCAGAAGAAGAAAAATAAATCTAATTTTACATCACAACCGGTGAAACAAAAGTTAGATCGTTTTATTAATGAGTTTAATTCTCGCTCGCTTCAGAAAACGGATGACCTTTTACCGTCTGTTTACGCCCCATGACCATATTTAGTGTCTTTCGAAGACTACATTTAATTATTAAGCACAGTAGCAAATCACTTGGTAAACTCCCCACACCCACATATATGACTTTCTAACCCTTTGAAATGAGTCAAAGTGAATTTGAGCTAATGGGTGAATCAGTGAATGGGGAACCAAGACCGACACAGGAATTGGATTACAAACCAACAGTAAAAAGCAAAAGCCAAAACAGCTGTTTTAGATGAAGCGTACACGAGTCCTCCCTCCGTGCCCTCCCTCCTGTCCTCCCTTTGCTCTAAAAACACAAACTGTCCTCTCCCCCAACGCTCGTCTACCGGTCTGTCCCTGTTAGCTAGAACCACTCACACACACGCACTTCAAAAGCCAAGCGTTTGGCACCAGCAACATATTTAGAATGGAAAATTACTTAAAATGGACACGAAGCTCGCACCGTGAAAACAATCTCATGAACGAGAAATATTGACTCGCCCAAAGCTACGAGCCGTCTTCAGCTGTGTTGACAGAGGAAAGGTCTGTCCAATAGGAAAACTCCTTGGCGAAAAAACATCTGTAGGCCAGCAGTGAGTTTAGCGGCAACAGTGTCATGTGCTTTTATTTGACGCCAGCCACATGAAAGAATTTGATCTAAGCCCGCATGTCAACATGCACAATAATATCTGCCAATCAGAGACGATCTGAAAGCCCATTGGCTTGAAGGGCAATTCAGATGAAGACGGAACAGAGTAATTATTACAATGCTTTTCTGCTCCACAAAACGGCTGGTGTTCGGTTCATTCCCCTGTTTTTACACCCCCACTGCGCACACCGGCAAAGAGCATGAGGTCAAAGTTCATGGGGAACGGGGTTGACCTCCATCTACTTTTACTTTTGATCTACTGGAGTCTCTCAGAGACTTCCTGACTGTTTGGGAAGGGGGCTATGGAGTAGGAACAAACCGTATTCCATTTCCTGTGGTCTAATAACATGATTATTATTAACCTGGCACCAGTATCTGAAAAGCAGTTTGGGTCCATAACGCACCAACTAAGAACTGTAACTTTTTACAACGCCTTTTCCCATCCCTTTCTGGTCTTGAGGATTTTATTCACAATTAGAGCAAATGGGGGGGGGGGGGTACTCACCCACACAGTCACAGCACTCCTCCCATAGGGTTCCAAGACACAGCATGCATTCTTTACAGCAGGAGCAGTTTCCATCGGTAGGACGACACTGGCACAGCTCCTGCATGACACACACAGAGAGAGAGAGAGAGAGAGAGAGAGAGAGAGAGAGAGAGAGAGAGAGAGAGAGAGAGAGAGAGAGAGAGAACCCACATTAGCCATGGCACCAGAACATATATAATAAAACAACATATTAATGTGCTTGTCACATAAGGACGCGAGGCAGAGTGTCTGTTCCACTCGTGTGTTCGCAGAACTGAAAAGGTCAGCGGTTCTGTCATCCAAAGAATTGCCGTATGAAAACAAGGAGCAGCTGTGGACGTTCGTGAGAGTGGTTTGGGACATTTCAAGTGACGTTATGGAAAGGGGACAGAGAATAAGTAACAGGATTGGTTCAACACTATTAGCAAAACTGATTTTGTTTCTTTTGAGTTTGCTTAGAGAGGCTAGATTTAATGTGATTTTCCTCAAATGTAAAGCATGTTTGTTAACTGTATCACTTAAGGACTGTATGTGGTGATGTGTGTGTGTGTGTGTGTGTGTGTGTGTGTGTGTGTGTGTGTGTGTGCACAATAAGTGGATGTGCAAATAAGGCAATTTATATGACAAAACCTTACAGTGCAGGATGTATGTGAACAGGAAAGTTTGTGGGATTTAAACA
>OOFB01033951.1:3705-13856 GCA_900323305.1 Trachyrincus murrayi | reverse complement strand
GACCCGTCTCTGTACTGTCTAACCCCTACCTGCTCCTTAATGACCCGTCTCTGTACTGTCTAACCCCTACCTGCTCCTTAATGACCCGCCTCTGTACTGTCTAACCCCTACCTGCTCCTTAATGACCCGTCTCTGTACTGTCTAACCCCTACCTGCTCCTTAATGACCCGTCTCTGTACTGTCTAACCCCTACCTGCTCCTTAATGACCCGTCTCTGTACTGTCTAACCTCTACCTGCTCCTTAATGACATGGAAACTCACTGTAAGTCTCTTGGATAAAAGCGTCTGTTAGCCTACATGACTAAACACTCGATGCTAATCAAAGTCCTCACAACCGGTGGTGCTTTAAAGTTCTCCCTTGTTGTTGCTCTGCAGAGGAGCTCCAGGATGGGAATACCTTGCACCTCCTGCAGAGGGAGGACCAGGAGTTGCCGGCGGTGACCAAGGAGCACATCTTCTTCCTGCCTCACTACCACACGCTGGTCCGCAGTGGCATGTACAAGTACTACGCCAGCGAGGGACAGAAGTCCCTGCGTGAGTGCCCATGAGCAACAAGACCCTGACCTTGTCCTCTGAACCAGACCTTCATGAGTGCATTCATTATGACCCCCAGAGAGAATCAAACCCCTTGCCCTGGCATGTTAACACCTTGCGCTACCAGTTGAGCTATAGACAGAACGCCGTTACACAGCTCGAACCGGCAACCCCGGGATCGGAAGACGAATGCTCTAACTAGAGATGCCGCCGATCCGATCCAGGATCGGGCTCCGATACAGAAGTTGTCCGACGTTATTCGCGTATCGGGTATCGGCCTGACCTTGCCGATCAAAAAAAGTTGATAAGTTGAAAATGACAGGCCGCGAACCAGAAGCTCTCGAGCGCTGAGCAGGTGGACCACGGGTTCGTTATGCCGAGTTGTTAGTATATCAAGTAGGCCAGGGGTCCTCAAACCCCGGACTCCGGTCCGGATCAGTATATCAAGTAGGCCAGGGGTCCTCAAACCCCGGACTCCGGTCCGGATCAGTATATCAAGTAGGCCAGGGGTCCTCAAACCTCAAGCTCCTCTGTCTGTAACAGGACGTGTACTCTGCTTTGGTCCGATCACATTCAGCGTACCGTCATCTCCATGATAGCTTTATTTACACAATTGAATTTACAGCTGTGAATCTGCGCTGTAAGCTGGGTTTACTGCAAAGAATGCAACGAAAAGTAAATCGCGAAAAGACCCCCCCCCCCTTTTTTTTTAATAGTGTGATATGTATTTTTCTACATACATAGTTCTTGCACTTCAATTAAATGTTCACTTTTAAAGTAAACATGCTTCATATGGAAGGGAAAGAGAGAGAGAGATGAGTGTGGAGCTTTATTTAGCAATTTTGTACTACTTTTGTACTCCCAGTTTCAGTTTGTGTTCAATTCAAATAATAAATTGCTTTGGAATACGTTTAAATGTTATGTATTTTTTGTATATTTTGCTGTATTTAGGGTTATGGGTTTTGTGTTGTAGGGGTTAAAAGAGATGAAATAATTGTTCTTAAATGCACCTGGCTATTATTCAAGGAAAAAAAAAACTTAGTATCGGTATTGGATCGTTATCGGCAGATAGCCAAGGTCAGGTATCGGAATCGGTATCGGAACTGAAAAAAGTGGATCGGGGCATCTCTAGCTCTAACTGATAAGCTAAATTACCACGAAGTTGTTTTGAGGCTGTTACTAAGCTAATATCCTGTTTACTGGGCTGTCTCACCTGATGTACACCAATAGTTTAGGCTGCTGATCCAGCTTCATCTAAAATAGCATGCGTCATAGTTCATAACATGTTAACGTGCTGCTAGCGTGCTGCTAACCTGAATGTGTGTTTCTCCAGCCTACGCATTAGCTGAACTCATCGACAACGCTCTCTCTGCCACGGCGCACAACAAGGGGGAGAGAACCATAGAGATCCGCTTGGTTAGTGTTGGACAACTTTAGTCTATGTTCATAGTTACCTTCAAGATGTGCATAGTTACCTTCAAGATGTTCATAGTTACCTTCAAGATGTTCATAGAGTTACCTTCAAGATGTTACCTTCAAGATGTTCATAGTTATCTTCAAGATGTTCCTAGCTAATCTATTTCCACGTCTGTCGGTCAACTTAAATCCATGTACGTGGTTTGAAGAGTTAGCTTCTAGGTGCTCCTCCCCGCTAATACCTTCCTACGTGTGTTGCCATGGTGACAGCTGTTTGACGACACACTGGGCAAGCCGGCGGTGGTCTTCCTCGACAACGGCTGCGGCATGACCTCTAAGCAGCTCAACAACTGGGCCGTGTACCACCTCTCCAAGTTCACCAGAGAAGACAGCAAATTCAAAAGGTCAGTGCTTCCTGTCTTGTTGTCGGTCGAGTCTTTGTTGCGAGTACTGCTTTGTACGCTTGTTGTGAAACAATTGCGGTCTGCAACGGGGTCTCCGTTTCCGCAAAATATTTTGCGGGAAAGTTGGACCATTGACAAAAAATTTAGGACCAGTTACGTCGATGGTCCAACTTTATTCATGGAGCGGATGTTGATGTTGCAGTCCACGATTTTGAGTTACAGTTACACTGTAGTTACAATAGTGCTGTTTGATTTAATATGAAAACACAAGATACACAGTTTCTGAAATCTCCCCTTGAGAATCAATGAAGTATCAGTAGCTACCATGATCAATACATCTACATAGTACACAAACACACACACAATCTGTGTTTTCATGTTTCACAAGATAACACTATCAATGCCAGAGGCAAACCCAGGTGATGAAGCATCAAATATTCATCCTACAAGCCCATCCTTCTTACATCATGAAGGATGTTTTCCAAATGTCTGCCTGTAGTTGGGTTGTCTCTGAGGCCTGTTGGCTGCCTGTAGTTGGGTTGTCTCTGAGGCCTGTTGGCTGCTTGTAGTTGGGTTGTCTCTGAGGCCTGTTGGCTGCTTGTAGTTGGGTTGTCTCTGAGGCCTGTTGGTTTCCTCAACACAGCGACTGCAAAGGCTACGTGAGGCCAGAAGCTGTCCCACGCAGTCTCAACAGCGACATATCCTACTTTGGAGTTGGAGGAAAACAAGCTATCTTCTACATCGGCGACTCCACCAGGGTAAAGTCTACACAACAGCCAGTAACACACCAGGCAGTAACACACCAGGCAGTAACAAGGAATGAGGAGCATGACCGGACTGGACTTCTTTCAGCTGTGGTTGATGTGTTGACAGATGATCACGAGGCCGGCAGGCTTTCCTGACGTTCACGAGTTGATTCTCTCCAAGGACGACTTTGAGAGAAAAGAAAAGAACAACGAGGACATCTACAGCGGGGTCATCCAGAACCGGAAGGTTAGGCTGTCCCTTTAAACCAATCAGGTTCCTCCAGAACCGGAAGGTTAGACTGTCCCTTTAAACCAATCAGGTTCCTCCAGAACCGGAAGGTTAGACTGTCCCTTTAAACCAATCAGGTTCCTCCAGAACCGGAAGGTTAGAATGTCCCTTTTAACCAATCAGGTTCCTCCAAAAGCTCAGATTTTCATCATTTAAAGGGGGTATCTTCTCTATCTTCATTTATAAAACTGGGTATCACGATAAGTCGATATCATTTCATGACGATACAATACCGCTCAAAGACGCTAAACGATAATATATAATTATTGCCCAGCCCTATTTGCAATACAATACATCCATTCAGGTTTGGCTTGGTCTGTGCTGACATCTGGCGTTCTCTACGGGACAGGCCGGTGACTCTTCACAGGTCCAGCAGGAGGGCGAGCGTTTCCTCCAGGACCTCATCGCCGAGGAGACGGAGAAGGAGAGCTTCACGGCCGTGGTCGTCACAGGGATCCATCCTGAACATGTCACCTTTCTGAAGAATGACTTCAACACCTGGACCAGAGAGCTGGCGTAAGATCTCACACCCTAACTGTAACTCGCTCCTAACTCACCGCCACCTTATCATCAGGAGTTCAACCCCTGAGACGTTGGTTATCACCGAGGTTAGTGTTGTGTGCTTTGCTTCTCAACAGCCACATATATCACTACTACATTCATGGCTCCAATGGAAACATCCTGGTCGACAATCCAAAAACTGACATCAACATTCAGGTAAGACTGAATGTCTTTGTCTCACTGTTCAGTTATCCGTTCGACACGATTCACTAGTTTAAGTTTTGCTCCAGACTCACCTGCGTATGCAGCAGTACTCGTGCCGGTTCCCCTAATGACCCGTGTCTGTGTTGTTGACAGCAGAAGTATTTTTCTAAATGACTGAATAATAGACATGTGTCGAGAGCAGATCTCCCTGCGAGAGAAGCCCTCCAAATGCCCCCGGGTGGTGAACCTGCGTGAGGTGGACAACGACATGCAGACCCTGTACATCAACTCGGCTGCGGACACGTTTGAGTTCAAGGCGTCTACGAAGTCCGGAGGGACCGTGGAGGGACTGCTGAGGTACCACCCTTTCCTCTACGACCGGGAGACCTACCCCCAGGGCCCCGTCACCCAGCTGGGTAAGTGGACCACCTCGGGAACCCGTGTCTACTGTCTCATGTTGAGGAGGATCAGGGGTTCCCCACCTTTTTTAACTCGAGGCCCACTTCAACATCTCTTAAAGTGTTCAAATCCCCTATTTTGGAACCCAACCATAAAAAAGAGGTGATACCATGGTTACTTAGGTTACATATATATGAAAAAAAAAGGAAAATTATTTGTGGCTCACCTGCAGTACCCTCGCTGACAAATCGCTTGAATACAGAGGCTCACACCCACCTCATGCTCAAGTCTGGACCTTAGGAACTGATAACGTTGTCTGGGAATCAATGGAGCTAAATTAAAAAAAGGTTTGATTTCAATCTGGAATTTCGATGTGGAAAATTATATTTAAATTAGACAAACCTGCCAGGAACATTTAATGGAGATTCAAATTGAAATCAAAACAACTTTTTACATTTCTAAGGTCCAGGTGTGCCGCATGTGGTGGGCGTGACTTAGCCACTCTATAGATAATAGATCAATTGGAATGTTTTGATTGGCCAGCTCCCGAGGATGAAGACGAGGAGGGGGAGTCTGGACCAGGGAATCAGGCCCGTGGACGCCGACCCATATTCGAGTGTTTCTGGAACGGAAGACTTATTCCGTACGCCAACGTCTCTGAGTAAATACCACCTGGTTTCTGTTTTCAAGAAGGCCACTACAAATATTTATGAAAATGGTATGAAGTAACAGTCCTTTTTGGATGAGGTCAGGTTGTTTTGGTATCTACATTAAGTATGATTGTTGTTTCTGGTATCTAAAGTAGTTCTAAGTGTTGTTTCTGGTATCTAAGGTAGTTCTAAGTGTTGTTTCTGGTATCTAAGGTAGTTCTAAGTGTTGTTTCTGGTGTCTAAGGTAGTTCTAAGTGTTGTTTCTGGTGTCTAAGGTAGTTCTAAGTGTTTCTAAGTGTTGTTTCTGGTGTCTAAGGTAGTTCTAAGTGTTGTTTCTAGGTCTGTGGTGTCTTGGTGTTTTCTGCAGGTTTGAGTGGTGCCACCGGCCCGGTAAACACAGCACGGTGCCGGTGGAGTGCTACAGCCGGTTCTCGGGGGTTCTGTTTGCGGACGACCAGTTCCAGGTGAGCACCAACAAGCTGACCTTCATGGACCTGGAACTGCAGCTGCGCAGCAAGGAGACCATCTTCACACGCATCCTCAACAGTCAGGTAGGACACCTCGTTGGCCCATACCAATATACAACTGGTTGTTTCTAAACACAGCTGCATGGAACAATGAATAGCACACCTCGTTAATATCGGCCATTAATATAGTTATTAATAAGTCTTCTGTTACCATTGTTATGCATTTTGGCCAACACACCGGCTCTGGGCCAGCTGGAGGACAATTTAATTGTCTAAAAACTTTTTTTGGCCAATATAGAATATAGTATACATGTATGGTAAGATAACACCGTACTTTATTGATCCCACACAAGTCATTTAGGTGTCACAGCAGGAAGTAGTAGTAGAAATTAAAGAGATTAAACATTTAAACATTAAGAGTTAAAAACGAACAATAAAAAAAACTACAAACAATAAATGTCATTGTGGTATTGATTGTTGTTTTGGGTGTCGCCGTGTTCAGGACCAGAGGGTTAAAATCCAGAAGGAGTTCAGCCAGTGGCTGAAGACCTGCCACGAGAGCTGGGACAAGCAGGTCCGCTTCCTGGGCTTCAAGGGAACCACGACCCGGACCGACGTGGCCGTCAAGAAGATGCAGCACCCCTGGGCCACCTTCTCCTCCATAGAGTGGGATAACAAGAAATACAAAACTGGACAGCTGGTCAGAGTCACGTTCACGTTTTAGTGTCCATCAGAAAATTGTCTTTAGGCTTGGTAAAAAAACAACATTAAAAACAACAAGCGTTGGAAAAAGTGTGAAGTGTACTCCACAAACGTATCCTAATGCTGTGTTACAGTTTAATGGGCATTCATACATTCGTACCGTTTTATGAACGAATATGAAGCTCTCTTCTCGTGCATAGAGATGTTTCCTTGGGTCTTCCTGATAGGTCAAGTCTCAGAGGACCCAGCCAATCGTGTACGGGACTATCGTTCAGTTCCTGCTCTACGGAGACCATGACGGGGACGTCTACGCCACGGGAGGGCAGGTGGAGGTCTCCCTGGTGAGGAAACACTAGATGGACAAACTTCAGTCAAACTTTATTTATGGAGCGCTTGTCATGCAAAACAGCAATACAACGTTAAAGTGGTTAACGAGTGAAACGGCACGAGGAAATGAGTTTACAATGACATCTGAATCACAGAGATACATGTTAGAGGTAGAATTACGCAAAGAAAATGACACAAATTAAAGGTGCTGTAGGTAAGATTCAAGAGTTGTAAAGAGAGAGTAGAAATGAGCAGAGGAGTTGTATTTCATGCACCCGTGATTGACAGGCAAGATGGATTCCCTGAACCAATCAGGGAAGAGATGCCCAGATTGCTCAGAAATGAGCCGGGAGCAGTTTAAAATCTAAAAGGTCTGATACAGAGGCAGCCGCAGTCAACTGGAAACAGATATTATTATTTCACTCACTAATAGCTGACGGATGGCTCTGGCATTTCTCACAAATTACACTCAAATACATACAGCACCTTTTAAATGGTTAGAAGAAAGCAGAACTAAAAAGGTATGTTTCTTGATTTTGTTCAAACAATACTGACAGATTGTGATGCCCTCGGTTCCTCTGGCCGACTGCTCCAGAGGCGAGGAGAGAGCAGTCCAAACGTTGCAGGTCTCGTTCTTAGTGCTAGGGCCGGTTGATTTATTATCACCCCATGAGTGGAAACCTCAAGTGGTCCCCGGGCTCTGTCATCAGTATGTTTTCGTTTCTGTAGGAACCCGCCGTTTGCGACGAGCGCAAGACCTTCCTCATATCCAAGATCGACAGAGCGGCCACCAATGCCACCATCAAGAAGTTTATAGACAACGAGCTGGCCAAGTGAGTGGGCAGTCTGGCGCCACAGGGTTGGCTAGCTAGGCTAGCTAGCTAGTGTTATAGTAGTGGGAGTCAACGAGCTGGCCAAGTGAGTGGGCAGTCTAGCTTAGCTAGCTAGTGTTATAGCAGTGGGAGTCAACGAGCTGGCCAAGTGAGTGGGCAGTCTAGCTTAGCTAGCTAGTGTTATAGTAGTGGGAGTCAATGAGCTGGCCAAGTGAGTGGGTGTCTAGCTTAGCTAGCTAGTGTTATAGTAGTGGGAGTCGAACCCCTATCCCTGGCAGCGTTAATGCCTTGCTCTACCGTTTGGGCTCCACAGGAACTAGTGGTTTCTTAGTAGTAGTCTGAACATTGTTCTGTTCTGTGGTTCCAGGCTGCCAGACAAACTCCAGGTGGACTGGCCTGAAGGGAACTCATGGTCCCAGAATGCAGTGCAGCCCGCAGGCACCCCATTAGGTACACCTCATCATCTCACCAATATGGCCACTCCTCCAATTGTTCTGCTGTTCACTGTTTGGTTGAGGCCAAAAACCAAGAGTTGGTATCTCTATTGATGTTAGACTATTATGATATCTGATATGGTTAGTATTGTACTTCTGCTATATGGTCATCTCTTCTATATGTTCTTATAGATATTTCATCATTTAGAAGACGCGTTTATCTAAACACCCAACTTCTAATGGATTGAGATACATGTAATTCAGGGGCTTTACACGTTAGGGGTCAGGGGGCATCTTGCTCACGGATGCCTACAGGTAGACTGTAGACATCGGGAATCGAACCCAGTACCTTTGTGCTGGGAACACCCTAGTAACCGCTACTACACTATGCTTCATCCTCTTCCATATACTGTACTACCATGTCCTCCCAGGGCCGCTGAAAGTGGAGATCTTTAACAAGAAAGCAGATGCCATCTCCAGGATGCCGTCCTCCAACCAAGGAGCCGTGAAGAAACTTGTCCTCAAGCTCAGAGTGGTCTGGCATGGTGAGATACTACCTGTGTATTAATACAGGTGTTTCAATATTAGCCTAGCCTGTGTATTTCCTATATTTTCATGTCATTGTTTGGTGTTTTATTGCAGGTCCTAACGGAGACAAAGAGCTCCAGTCCCACATCGCCCAACATTCAGCCAAGTGGGCCTTCTGGTTCAAGCCCATGGGTACTGCTGCTCTACTCTATAGACTTTCAGTTTATAAGACCCCCAGGTGGTACAGTCCACTGGGTCTGGTTCAAGCCCATGGGTACTGCTGCTGTACTCTATAGACTTTCAGTTTAAAAGACCCCCAGGTGGTGCAGTCCACTGTGTAGGCTGCTGGGCAGATCTACCCATCATGCATCTGGGTGGACACTGTGTGATGTCACTAGAGGGTGGATGCTAGGCTAATCAACATCACGTAGTGTTACGTGCTGTTTCCAGCTGTCACGTAATGTGGCTGAGTGCCCTCTGGTTCAGGATCATCTCTGTAAGCTTGGGACTCAATGTGACACAAGGCAGCGTCACACGGAGAGAGTCAAAGTGTATCCAGATACATAAAGCATACATACAGTTCTATGTGTGATAATCACACCCATGGCCTGAGAGAGAAAGAATACAGACGGATATTATTTATCGTCAAGGTCGAACTAGTTCTCCGCTTAGAGCTGGGGGGAGAACTTATCTGTGGAACAGGTGCAGTGAACCGGGAACAAAATGGGTTACATGTATAAGACACGACTGCAGTTTGGGCAGTATGAGCTAATAAGGTCCTCAACACACAACCAATCAGTGCTTGGCTCTGCACCCAGAGCTCATGGGCAGCCAATTACAGGACTGCACAGGAGACAAGTTGGTGATGACAGAATACGAGTTACACAGAGTTCTGAGGAATCAAATACCCAAGGTTATATGAAGATACAGATGAGACTCAACAATATGAGACTTAACAATAACATTAATACATAGGCCTGGTTCATATAGGGTAATACATAGGCCCGGTTCATATAGGGTAATACATAGGCCTGGTTCATATAGGGTAATACATAGGCCTGTTCATAGAGGGTAATACATAGGCCTGGTTCATATAGGGTAATACATAGGCCTGGTTCATATAGGGTAATACATAGGCCTGGTTCATATAGGGTAATACATAGGCCTGGTTCATATAGGGTAATACATAGGCCTGGTTCATATAGGGTAATACATAGGCCTGGTTCATATAGGGTAATACATAGGCCTGGTCATAGAGGGTAATACATAGGCCTGGTTCATATAGGGTAATACATAGGCCTGGTCATAGAGGGTAATACATGACAACAAGTAGGGATCCTTGAACCAGCGTAGTCGTCTCTTCACTGGTCAGTGACCATAGTGATGTCCGTTATGTTCCTTTAACCCTGCCCAGAGAACCTGACCAGGCTGGGGAAGTACACCCTGGAGCTGAGCGCGGTGCTCAACGAGTGCTACGCCAGCGTGTTCGGTGGGAAGCAGCTCCCCAGCTACACACTACACTTCACCATCGCTGGTTAGTCATGCTGTCACACGTGGTCCTTCATTCTCTCTCTCTCTCTCTCTCTCTCTCTCTCTCTCTCTCTCTCTCTCTCTCTCTCTCTCTCTCTCTCTCATATTCATTCATTCAAAGGGCATGGGAAATATACATTTACATTGCCAGAGCACAAAAAGTAAATAAGATGCAAAAGTAAATCTC
>OOFB01033941.1:11042-30435 GCA_900323305.1 Trachyrincus murrayi | reverse complement strand
TGTATCAAAGCCTACCTACCGTCTGACTGAAACTCGACCCGACGTTGACTTTACTTGTCAACGTAGGTCAGCTGTGGAGTTGCTGACTACGGATCTCAACCCGCAGCTCTTTCGATGGGACCGTCTTGGCTGAGCGACCTCACACCAGACACTGGTTCCTCCACTCAGCCTGGATGTACAGGGGACACTCCTGCCATCCAACATGGTGTGATCCACTGGTCTCAGCCTGGATGTACAGGGGACACTCCTGCCATCCAACATGGTGTGATCCACTGGTCTCAGCCTGGATGTACAGTGGTGTGCACTGTGAAGTACACAGTTAACAGATTAAGGAAATATAATAGCATATAATTTATATCATTACTGCACATATTATACAGTAAACAAAAGCTATAAAGCTAAGCTTTTTATTTTACTTATATTATTTTGTATCATATTGTAACTTTATTCATGTTGTCTTTTTGCATTGATATTTTGTTTAATTGTCTGCTGCTGTTCCGACCACATTTCCCCTCACGGATGAATGAAGCAGACCATCTATCCATCTATCTCTAGTTAAATCACCACAGAGTCAAAGTCATATTGTGCTTTCTTTAGTGTGGTTGATTATGCCAGTGGTTCACAAACTATTTAGCTTAACGTGACCCCTAAAAAGACTTTGAACCCCCTTGTCCCTCCCGACCTACTCGCAATGACACACACACACACACACACACACACACACACACACACACACACACACACACACACACACACACACACACACACACACACTGTTCTGTTGTGTCTTTCTCCATCTTTATCTCTTACCACCACCACAAGCCATGTTAGCACTAGTAAGCTAGCAGTATCACCACCACATATTTCATGCATTTCAAATGTGTGAGCCACTCTTTTTAACTTTATTTATGTATCAGAGACCCTGTGAACTTAGAAACCATCCCTGGTGGTTTTAATAAGATAAAATGTGGTTTACAGTCGGCCTATTATATGGGAAAAAATATATGGACAATTTGTAAATCATCTCGCCACCCCTCCATCATCGTCTCGCGACCCCCACTTTGAGAATCACTGGATTATGCCAGGCCCAACTTAGGGTACCGTACTAGCCAATGGGGCTCCTAGTTATTTTAGTCGCAGCATACCTTTAAAGCAAAGCAGTGACTGGCAGAGCTCTCTGAAACAGACTTACAGACCTCAGCGGCCACAGCACAGCACACTAGCTGATCTTGAGAATCACGTGAACTCATTCAAACAAACACATTCAAACAGGCAACAAGAATGGAAGCAAACAACAATGGAGTGAGTACAGTTATCTTCTCATAACATGTATTTAAATTCCTTTCTGTCTACGACCAGACCAAGGAAAACTGCAACTTCTTACAATATTTCCTTGATTCAGATATAACTCTTTTTACTAAAGAAGTTTAATTTCTTAAATGGAAAAGTTTTGTAACAGCTTAACGCCAGAAAACGCAAGCAGTCATTTAACTGAACAGTTGTCAGTTTTGCCAGCCGTGCTGTCCTATTTTTAACACCACTCTTCATCCTGTATCACAGCCCACTACCCTACTGGTGCCAGGGATGGCCTATTTAAAACAACAATCTTTTAAGTCATCAAGAAGTATAGCAACTATTTCCATAAATGCTATGTGTATGCCATAGGCAACTACAAAGCTATTGTGCCATACACAACGCTAACCCTCATGTTTATGTTTTTATTTGTTGTCATTGTTGCTAGATGAGAACAGGGGCTGAAGACAAAGATCCTGCTCTAAATATAAATGGGACACAGGACAGTGAGGTACAGCTCACCACAAAGGATTCCCCGTCGCCTCCCTCTCATGGTATGTCCTCAATTTTATATTGTACAATAAAAACCGTATTTCAAGAAATGTTAGTGCCTAAATATATCAATAGTAGTTTCATATACATGTTTTAGATGTCTAGAAAATATACAAAAATATGGCTTTCTGAAATCTCCCATGCTCACTTTATCGTGATATTATTATTGAATGTATTATTTGGTTATATCTAAATAAAACATATAAGCCAACAAAATACAAAAAAAAGTCTATTCTATCTATAACATTGTGTCACATGGTCTTAACCCCAAATTACCTTGTTAATTAAAATGTTGAAAATGTTGTTGTTAATTAAAACACAAGTAAAATCAACCTCATAATATGTCCAGTCAGGCTATTTAACTGCTGTAATAGTAATTATGTCTTTTGATTTGTTTAGCAGATCGCTTCGTCAGGTCCGTTGAGAACGGAGCAGACAAACCCGAGGACGTGGCTAAACATGCTACTGACAAGGGGAAAAGAATTCCACCAAAACTTCAGATCATGTTCAGCACATTCACTGTCAAGTGTGGGGAAACTCTGAAGGTAGACCTCCCAGTGACTGGACAGCCCAAACCAAAGGTTGAATGGAAAAAAGATGGTCTTGCAATTAAAGAGACATCGAGACTGGAGGTTTCACACACAGCATCGTCGACACTCCTTCATATCAAAGACGCCAATAGGGATAATTCTGGCCATTACACCATCACAGCGAGCAACAGCACAGGAACCGCAACTGGAGGAATAACGGTTGTTGTTCTAGAAAGGCCCGGGCCACCCACAGCGCCTCTGAAGATTGAGGAAGTCAGCTCGGACTTTGTCGCCATCTCCTGGGAGCCGCCGGGATATACAGGCGGCTGCCAGATAGACAACTATGTAGTGGAGAAACGTGACACCTCGACTACAGATTGGCAGATAGTTTCAGCAACAACAGTCCGGACCGCAATTAAAGTCACCAAGCTAAAGACAGGACATGAGTACCAGTTTAGGGTGTTTGCTGAAAATAGATATGGAAAAAGTACCCCAATCAGTTCCCCTACCATCGTCGCACAATATCCCTTCAGTAAGCCAGCAGCCTCTGGCCCCCCGTACGTCACTACAGTGACAAGGCACAGCATGGTCGTTGAATGGGAGCCTCCAGCCAGCGATGGCGGTAGCCCTGTCATTGGTTACCACCTCGAACGGAAGGAGAAGAACAGCATTTTGTGGACCAAGTTGAACAAGCTGGTTATACCCGATGCTCGTTTTAAAACATCTGGGCTGGAGGAAGGCATCGAATATGAGTTCAGAGTCTTAGCGGAGAATATTGCCGGACTCGGCCCATACAGCAAGATATCTGAGTGCTGCGTGGCTAGAGACCCATGTGACCCACCTGGGACACCGGAGGTTGTTGTCATTACAAGGGATCGTGTTACCCTACAGTGGGCAAAACCCCAGAGCGATGGAGGGAGCACCATCACTGGCTACCTTGTAGAAAAGAAGGAACTGCCGGATGGTAGATGGATGAAAGCTAATTTCATCAATGTCATTGAAACTCAGTTCACAGTTACAGAATTGACCGGTGGCGAAACGTACGAGTTCAGAGTAACTGCCAGAAACGGTGCCGGTGTTTGGAGCAGTCCTTCCAAGAGTACAACTGTGACCGCTGAGGATGTCATAGAGGCACCAACTGCATTCTTGGATGCTAAATTCAACAGCATGTGTGTGATTAAGGCCGGCGACACCTTTACTATTGATGCCGATTATTCAGGGAAGCCACTCCCAGATGTCAGGTGGCTGAAGGACGGAAGAGAAATTGATAAAAGCACACCCAGAATGGAGGTCAAAACCGACCTCACTCGCACCATTCTGACCGTCAGGGACAGTGCACGCGTGGACGGGGGAAACTTTGTCTTAAGCCTAAATAACATCGGTGGAACTAAAACTGTTCCAGTAAGTGTAAAGGTCCTGGATAGACCTGGTCCTCCAGTTGGACCTCTCAAAGTTAAGGTCGTCAGTGCAGAGAAGTGCACCCTTTACTGGAACCAGCCGATTAACGACGGCGGAGCCAGTGTGACCCACTATGTTATTGAGAAAAGGGAAACTAGCCGTGTCTCGTGGACTGCAGTTGAGCCATCAATTCAAAGTCTCAGTTACAAAGTGCCGAACCTGGTGTCTGGCAAAGAGTACATATTCAGAATTATTCCAGTCAATAAATACGGCGCTGGGGAGCCCCTCGAGTCAGATCCCTTTGTTGCACGAAACCCTTTCACTACACCAAGCACACCGTCTGCCCCTCAAGCTAGCGCCGTTACGGGAGACTCTGTCGTGCTGACGTGGCTAAGGCCAGAAAGTGATGGAGGATCAGAAATCGATGGGTACATCCTCGAGAAATGTGACAAAGATGGCGTCAGGTGGACTAAATGCAACAAGAGAAGGCTGAATGATTTGCGTTTCCGGTGCACAGGGCTCAGCGAGGGACATTTCTATGAGTTCAGAGTATCAGCAGAGAATGCTGCCGGCGTGGGTGCACCCAGTGTTTCGAGTGAGTACATTAAGATTTGTGAAGCTACGTACCCACCTGGACCTCCCACCAACCCCAAAATCACTGACCACTCCAGCACTACTGTGTCTCTGGCCTGGTCCAAGCCCATCTACGATGGTGGAGCATCTATCACAGGATTTGTAGTCGAGATGAAAGAGGCCATAGAGGATGACTGGATAACATGCATGCCACCTACAGGAGTGGAGGACACCGCCTACACCGCCAAGAGACTGAGAAATAATGCGGAGTATAACTTTCGTATTTGTGCAGTAAACCTTGCTGGAAATGGAGAATATGTGGATCTACCTGGCCCAGTGATTGCTGCAGAAAAACTAGAGGCACCTGAGATTGAGTTGGATGCTGAGTTAAGAAAGATTGTGAACGTTCGTGCCTGTTCTACCCTCCGTCTTCTTGTTGCCATTAGAGGGAGGCCAGATCCAGAGGTCAAATGGTCAAAAGCAGAGGGCACTCTCAATGAACGCGCTCAGATTGAGGTAACCAGGTCCTACACTGTGTTACAGATTGAAAATGTCAACAGACTTGACACAGGCAAGTATGTGTTGACACTTGAAAACTTCAGTGGCTCCAAGTCAGCATTCATCAATGTGAGCGTGCAGGATTCGCCAAGTGCACCAACAAATTTAGAGGTTAAGGATGTAAAGAGAGACTCTGTATCCATTTCCTGGGAGCCACCTCACATTGATGGTGGTGCAAAGATCTCACACTATATTGTTGAGAAGAAAGAAGAGGCCAGAATGACATTTACTGCAATCTGTAGCAACTGTGTAAGGAACTCATGCAAGATTGGGGGTCTCCAAGAAGGAAGCTTTTACTATTTCCGTGTCCTTGCTGTGAATGAGTTTGGTGTTGGACTTCCAGTAGAGACAAGTGACGGCATCAAGATATCTGAGGCTCCATTGTCTCCTGGTAAAATGACAGCCGAGGATGTTACTTCCAACAGCGTAAGACTCGTATGGGAGAAGCCTGACCATGATGGAGGAAGCAAAATCACGTGCTATATTGTGGAGATGCAGGCTGATGGAGATGACACGTGGACAGTATGTTCTGAACATAAAGCGCTGGAAACTACAATTACTGGACTGACAACAGAAAGGGACTACTTTTTCAGAGTGACCGCCATGAATGATCAGGGAAAGAGCGAACCCAAGTCCCTGTCGACCCCTGTTACTATAAAAGACAACAATGTTGGACCTGTCATTAATTTGATGTGCAACACATTCAGTGTGAGAGCAGGAAATGATTTGAAAATCAATGTTCCCTTTAAAGGCACACCACTGCCAGAGGTGGTTTGGGAAAGAAATGCAGATACACTGAAAGAGACAAATAGGGTAAATGTGCGTACATCCGAGGCATCGTCTCAACTAACCATTAAAGAAGCAACCGGGATGGATGTGGGAGAATATAAGATAACATTGACCAACTCATCTGGAACAAAATCAGCAAATATTTCTGTGAATGTTCTTGAAAGCCCCGGACCACCAGGTGACCTCAGTATTGACGAAGTCAGCGCTGACTTTGTTTCTCTTTCATGGCAGCCACCAGTCTACTGTGGTGGATGTGAAATCGATAACTATGTTGTGGAGAAGAGAGACGCAACATCCGCCACATGGCACACTGTATCAGCAACGATGGCTAGAACATCGATCAAGATTTGCCGCCTTACTCAGGGCGCAGAATATCAGTTCCGTGTCGCAGCAGAAAACCGATATGGCAAGAGTCACTTTGTTGAATCTGAACCTGTTGTTGCCCAGTATCCCTTTAAACCTCCAGGCCCTCCAGCTACCCCCCACGTTGCCAATGCCTCAAAATCTGCCATGTTGGTTGAATGGAGCAAGCCAGACAGTGATGGTGGAAGCCCAATCATTGGCCATCACATTGAATACAAAGACCAAAGCAGTATCCTTTGGATGAAGTTAAATAGAAGTCCTGTCACTGAGAACCAGTTGAAGGTCACAAGCATTCAAGAGAGCCTAATATACGAGTTCCGTGTTTGTGCTGAAAATATAGCTGGAGTTGGGCCCTGGAGTAAGGCTTCTGAACCTGTGGCTGCAAGAGACCAGTGCGATCCTCCAACAAACCTCACAGTCACCGGCATAACCAATAACTCTGTTTCTCTCTCCTGGGACAAACCACAATATGATGGTGGTGCCAAAATAACTGGTTACATCGTGGAGCGTAAAGAGATCCCTCTGAGCTGTTGGCTCAAGTGCAACTTTACAAATTTACTGGAGACCTGCTTGGATGTGACGGAGCTCACTGAGGGTGATCAATATGATTTTCGAGTCATCGCCAAGAACGCAGCTGAACTCTTAAGTCCACCTTCTGAATGCACTGGACCCATCACAGCCACACATGATGTGGATCCACCCATTATTGTCCTGAATGACAAATGTAATCAGGTGGTGGTTGTCAATGCAGGAGACTTCCTGAGAATAGATGCTGCTATCACAGGACGTCCCCAACCAATGGCATTCTGGTCTAAGAATGGCAGAACAATTGACACCAAGGGAAGGTTCGAATTAACCTTAACAAAGACACATACCTCATTACTTATTAAAGACAGTACTAGAAAAGACTCTGGACAGTACACCCTGACTGCACAGAACAGCGGTGGTACTGCCTCTAAAACCGTCAGCTGCAAGGTGCTCGACAGACCGGGGCCTCCGACTGGACCCCTAGCAATAACGGGACTCTCAGCGGAAAAATGCACACTGAATTGGGGGCCTCCTATGGAGACAGGTGGTGCTGAAATAATGCACTACATCGTCGAAAAGTGTGAAACCAGCCGGGTGGCATGGACTCTGGTTTATGGGGACATGATGTCAACTACATGCAAAATCACCAAGCTACTCAAAGGAAATGAATACTTGTTTAGGGTGAGGGCAGTGAACAAATATGGCGTGGGTGAAGTACTCGAGAGCGAGCCCACAAAGGCAGTCGATCCATTCACTGTTCCATCAGCTCCTACTGACGTCGAGGTTACAAGCGCAACAAGTGAAGCTATGACCATCTGCTGGAAGAGACCGGCCACTGATGGCGGCAGCAGCATCAGTGGTTACATCATTGAAAAGAGGGAAAAGCAGGGCCTTCGATGGACCCGTGTCAATAAAAGGCCTGTGTATGACCTTCGGGTTAAAGCGTCCAGCCTGCGTGAAGGATGTGAGTACGAATTTAGAGTCTTCGCAGAGAATGCTGCAGGGCTAAGTGAGCCAAGTATGCCATCCGCACTTACTTTGGCAGAGGATCCAAAGTTTCTTCCGTCCCCACCAGCAAAGCCCCTGGTCGTTGAGTCATCCAGGTCCTCCATCACTCTGTCCTGGAACAAGCCACTGTTTGATGGTGGAGCAGTCGTGACCAGGTACAGGGTTGAGTACAGGAAAACAACAGAGGATAGTTGGAGCGAAGGCATTTCAAACACAGAAAACACAGAGTTCACAGTAACTGGGCTCACATCAGGGGAGGAGTATGTTTTTGTCATCAGGTCTATCAACAAAATGGGTATGAGTGAGCCCAGTCCTGAGACAGATCCCCAAGTGGCCATGGAGAGGGAGCAGAAACCAGAATTTAATATCAGCAACGAGATGCGCAAGGCAATCGTTGTTAAAGACAGCAGCTCTTTCACCTTGACTGTGCCATTTACAGGAAAACCTACTCCAGATGTGAGCTGGGACAAGGCAGATGTAGACTTGAGAATCAGAGGACTCATCAGCACATCTAATTCTGTGACGTCCATTACAGTTGAACAGGCCACGCGCGATGACTCAGGAAAATATATGGTGAAACTACAGAATGCTGCCGGATCTGCAAGTCTAACCCTAAACGTAAGGGTTTTGGACTCCCCTGGTCCCCCAGCATGCGTTGCCGTTAAGGATGTGACCAAAACCAGTGTTACCGTCACCTGGGATATACCTGAGAACGAGGGAGGAGCCTCTATTAAGAACTACCATGTGGACATACGTGACATCAGCAGGAAAGGATGGACCAGCCTTACAGACTCCTGCCACCGTCTGTCCTATCGAGTGTCTGATCTGGTAGAGGGTGGCATTTACTTCTTCAGAGTGACTGGGGAAAATGAATACGGGATCGGTGTTCCAGCTGAGACCAAGGAAGGAACAAAGATGACAGGTACTTCTGAATAAATACAATCATGCCAAAATCTCTATTCTCAGTTGCTAATATCCAATTCAATATTTGAGTGTCATCAATTGCGTTTTTTGTTGTGTTTTGAAGGTTATTATATGATATTATTATATATTAACTGAACAATGTATTTACTTTTTATTTCAGAAATGACAAGCTTGTAGCTGGGAAAGTCAACCCTCTCCACTCAGCAATAAGGCTCCATCATGTGATGGATATGATGCTCATCGAGTTCTCTTTTAATTATTATTACACGGTGGCTAATATATATATAGTATATGAGTTAGGAATATTCTCATTAAATGCACTTTAAATGTCATCAATAGAGACACATTCTGGCAGGATACATTGTTTTAATGATTGATGTGTTACATATATGTGTACATATATTTTAGATATGTAGACATATAGCTTGCATTCCTTTGCATAAGAATTCAGCGGATGTCAATTCCTTTTGTTATATTATTCATATTTTGCCAGAGTGTAGGCCTATCAGGATTTGGATTTCTTTGTCTCTGTTTCTTACCCCTCATATTTATAGAAACATCCACATTCACTGGCGTACGTGTGGCTATTCAAATTGGCAAATGCATGGACCCTATATTGTTCATGGCAAAAAACTAGTTGACCACTATTATATATTTATACAAAACAATTTATACACGGTGGCCCCTCATTTTCTGAGCCTAGAAAACAAAGTGTTTCATAGTGAATAAGGATCAACTTAGGGTAGTAGGCCTGATTGGGTACCTCCTCCCGGAACTGGAAGATATCATTTACTGTATTTGTGACAAAGAAGGGTTTACGTTGTGTAGTGCATTGTGCTATTCTGTTGTATTTGCGAAAAAAAACTAGTATTTGACAACTAAAATGCAGCAGTCATGAATGCCCTACCACATATTAAGTCATTTTAATAATAGCAGATTTATGATGAAAAAAAGCAGCCCTTTGATTGGACGGGTGGCCCAGCCGGGCCCACCCATAGCTATGTGTCTGGCTTGACCGGGTTTGTGCAAACGACGGCTCACTTGACTGCAGTCATGCACAGCTGAAATAGACGGAGATTCTCATTGTATAGCATTTAGCTCCGTTCACCCCACGCATTGTACACTGTCTAGCAGTGGCCCCTGGTATTTCAGTCTTTTTCCTGTTGCATTACGGCCAACGGGAGTGGCATAGCTCTCTATAATAGCTCTGGTAAAATACTGTGTGTGCAATCTATTGAGATTAGTCAGTTCTAGTGCTATTTCAGTGTATTATTTTGCGATCAAATGTTATGCTATCTAATAATAAAAAGAAAGGTAAAATAGCGTGCAATAATTTCAAATTCATTTCTAAGATCAGTTATTTAAAAACCAACACAAATATCATATTATTCATTTTTGGTATCTAAATGGATGCTAGCTAGTTCGTTCACCTTGTATTGACGTTAAGCTTTTGCTCAGAGCGAGGCATTCTGGGGGATTATTCATCGGTACTTGTCGCGGATGGTATACTACATTCTCAACGGGTCTACCCTCAGGACCCACATGTGTCATTAGTCATTAAGTAACGACCCAAAAATAAAAAATGTATTTACCAATATTGCAGTAATCAACAATGCCTTCATGTACTGTTAAAAACATGGAGCGAACAAAAAGCTGCAACAATTGGGGCTAAACTCAATGAAATAGTAAGCCATTGAAACATGAATCAACATTGAAACATTACTTGATTGACGGGCTTCTTTCTAAAGATTAAGGTTTTGCATATGCTCTGCGACCCACTCAAAATGCCCCATAAATGGATCGCGACCCAGCAGTTGAGAACCACTAGTACGAGTAGTCTGACAGTTATGGTAGGATGGCGAGTGAATGAGGATCTTCTCAGATACAGCCTACAACAACAAAAAATACTGTAAGTTAGAACTAAATAGGCATGCAACTTTACACAATTAGTGGGGGGAAATTTTTTTTGTTATTGCAATAACTACAACTACACATATAACTCGAAATACAATAGGTATCCACAGATACTCTGTGAATACCTAACTATTTGTGGTTGTCACCTGTGGGGAGGCGCTGCAATGCAAATGCGGGCCGGATACAGGAAGTGGAGAGGGCCGGATACAGGAAGTGGAGAGGGAGGGTCACTAGCGAGGGGAGCTCAGGTAATCGAAGCGTTTGTTGTACAGTTTGTTATAAAGTCCAACATATCGCTTTTTTAAAGTTATATATATATTTATATATATATATAAAACCCCCAACATGGGAACAACGGCTAGTCACCTGGGGAAGGACGTGCTCTTGGAGTACCAAGTAAGTAGACTTTAAGAACCGTTTCCTGTCGTAATGGACGATTAATGGTGTTCGGGACGAGTTGTTGAAAAGTTTAAAAAACACTTAATCGATAATCGGTCGTCAACGTTATGTATTGGTATTGTGATCGATAGTCATAGCGGAGGATACTACGGTTGTTTCGACTAGTTGATAAAATGCGATCATCAGATGTTTGTTGTCTTGCAGGAGTTGACGTTCCTGACCAAGCAGGAGATCCTCCTGTGAGTCCACACATTACACCTGTTTACAGTCACCTGGTCCAACACATTACACCTGTTTACAGTCACCTGGTCCAACACATTACACCTGTTTACAGTCACCTGGTCCAACACATTACACCTGTTTACAGTCACCTGGTCCAACACATTACACCTGTTTACAGTCACCTGGTCCAACACATTACACCTGTTTACAGTCACCTGGTGTACAGTGTTACTGTGAGGACTTAATACACCCTGTAACGTCGACTTGACATGAGAATAAACATAATAAATATGTCCGATCGTTGTTTTGTTCAGTGCTCACAAGAGGTTCACTGAACTGGTATCCAGAGAGGATAAAGACCTCCCAAACCCCAGGGTGCCAACAGACACCATCCTCACCCTGCCAGAGCTCAAGGTATTATTATATTATTATTATTACTACTAATGAGCTTCAAGGGCTGATGTTCAGGTGCTTCTAAGGTTGTTACACTCCTGGTTGTGAACATCTGAACAGTGTGCGGACCCAGTAGGTATTTCACTGTGGTTGAGGAAGTTCTCTTGCATTTCTCGTAAAGTCCCATTGACCCTTGGACTCGTTTCCATCTCCTCCCGTAGTCCAACCCTTTCCGAGACAGGATCTGCCGTGTATTCTCCACATCAGAGACGAAGGATAGTCTGACCTTTGAGGACTTCCTGGATCTTCTAAGTGCCTTCAGCGACTCTGCCACTCTGGAGATCAAGTCCCACTATGCCTTCCGTATTTTTGGTAAATATCTTGTTAGTGCTGTGAAAGTATTGGTGGGTAATACCTTGAAGGATATCTATTCCATGAAGTGTATAAACTATTGATTGATTTGTTTGATCAGACTTTGACGACGACGGCACACTGGACGAAGGCGACCTGGAGAAACTGGTGAACTGCCTCACGGGTGAGACGCACGACACGAGGCTGACCCCGGAGGAAATGAGACAGCTCATTAGGAACGTAAGTTGATTGAGCCTCACGGACCACAGAGATACTTGGGTGGCTATTGTGTGATGTTGTGCAGCGGCCATAATTAACGCATGTTTCGCATCCGTCTCAGATCCTGGAAGAGTCTGACATCGATAAGGATGGCACAGTGAACCTCTCCGAGTTCCAGCACGTCATTTCAAGATCGCCAGATTTTGTCAGGTGGAATCTCATCATCATCATCATCACAATGTTTTATATTACTCCTCATTATTGTTCCTCCTTTAGCTGCCCCGATACTGATTTAATAATCCATATTTCTGTCCACAGTTCTTTCAAGATTGTGCTGTGAAGATCTTGAAGAGTTGTGGGATCTACTCAGTGATTCTTATTCTATACTTGCTCTTTTTCGATAATGTTCGGCAGATTTTACAAGCTATTACTTAATTTATTTCTCTGTAATTTTTTTACTGTACAATGTTGTACAATGTAAAGACATTTTCTATCATACTATTTTTAACCGTTACTAATCGAACAAAAAATAAACTTGTGTACTAAACTACCCCCAACAATGTTGCTGTTTTTTTTTTACACGTGAAAGCCGATTGCTGAATTATAAAAGTATACTTTATATTTCATTGACAAACAGGATATTTACAGCTGATGCAATTCAAAGTTTGAAGTCCACCGTAATATTACGACTGCACCACTTCCTCCTTGGTTGCCATGGCGAAAGTGTTCCAAGGCCCGCAGACAACATCCAGCACCCTCAGGCCTTTGTGCCTGAAGAAGTCCACACACTGAGGCTCATCGGAGCTCGATGGCATCACGTGACCTAGCTGCCCATAATCGCCTGGAAACAGACAAAAAGATACGTAGTACGATGTAAGATGCAGACCAATCGATTTAAAATGTTCCTTTATTTCTTATTTTCAATTTGAGGAAGAAAAAAAAACTCTTACCCCAACCCCAAGTGTAGAGATCACCCGTAGCTGCAATGTTGAATGGAAAGGTGACGTCCACATCAAGTCCATTTTATTTGTACAGTCAAGTAAATTTTATTTGTACAGTCAAGTCCATTTTATTTGCATGGCCCTTAATCAGAGTTACAGTCCCAACAGGCTTCACAGACCACATTGTACAACACACCCTAACGCTGAAGGGCCATGGAAAAACCATGGAAAAACTTGTTATCAGGGAACCTTGAGAAGGAACGCAGAAACAGGCACCCATCCTCCCAGGGACGGTTGGGTGCAGTGGGTGGTATAATGGGCTGATACTGGCCACAATACACATAGCTACATCTCTAAACAAAGCGAGAGGTCTTACTTGTTACTGCAGCGGTGTGTCGCGAGCCACAGCTGACCTTGCTGACGTCACATGACTCTGTGACGTCGAGCAGGGCTGGGAAGGCCTGAATGGATATGAACACTTCTTCGCTTTCCCCTGCCTTCTGCTCCTCTCCTCTGGTAGCTGTGCTGGCCTCTTCGCATGAAGCAGTTGGTGGGGGAAAGACATGGAAATTAAAATGGACCTTTTTTCACCCTGTAAACTCGTGTGAGCTTGTGATGACATCATCTTATCCATGCTGACATGTCACCTTTCAACCAATAATTATCTCTCATACAAGAAGCCTGCAACAGACTTCCATAATATGGCAACAAATTTATCATAATATGAAATAAGATATGCCAGAAAGGCCATTTCACACTGGACATTTGTACATGAGCACAGCTGCCTGTAACTATCAAAGTGATGGCAGGTAAGAAATAGACTTACTTTCCTGAACACTCTTCTGCCCTTGGCTTGTTCGCATAGCTAGAGAAGGAAGTCCCAGCTGACCACTCGCGTTCCAGCCCCACACGTACAGGTCACCCCCGGCTGTGCAATTAAGTGATAAGTGAGAGCAGATTCAAACTTTAACCCTTTAAACCAGTGGTTCTCAACTGGTCTGGCCTCAGGACCCCCATGTCACCACCCAAAAATACATGTATTTACCAAT
The DNA here is from genome assembly GCA_900323305.1 of Trachyrincus murrayi. Taxonomy (NCBI): domain Eukaryota; kingdom Metazoa; phylum Chordata; class Actinopteri; order Gadiformes; family Macrouridae; genus Trachyrincus; species Trachyrincus murrayi. The sequence continues at coordinate 16,431 of OOFB01033941.1, read as the reverse complement.
ATTGCAGTAATAAAAAAATGCCTTCATGTACTGTTAAAAATATTAAGCGAACAAAAAGCTGCAACATTTGGGACTAAACTCAATTAAATAGTAAGACATTGAAACATGAATTAACATTGAAACGTTAGTTAATTCATGGGCTTCTTTCTATAGATTAAGGTTTGGCGTATTCTCTGCGACCCACCAGTTGAGAATAATTGCTTTAGATGACTCTCACCACTAATGCAGGCGGAGTGCCAGCCTCCTGTAGCCACAGAGTCGATGCAGACCCCCCAGAGTGCCTCCACTGGCCTAGGCTCCTTCTCAGGGGTCAGTCCAGAGTGGCCTAACTGACCGTGGCTGGTAGTCACAGTCACACAAATGTGGAATATAAAAGATTCAGAAGAGTAATGAACCACAAAGCCATGACATCAGCTCATTGTAGGAACAAATAACACAACATACAACTCAATACATAACTAGACAGTAGACATAAGAGTTGAATGTTAAATATGTTAAGTGCTATGTAACTACATAAAGTGCAGTGCATATTGTACTACAATACACAGGTGTAGCCTATATTTAAATGTAAATGAGGGCATGTTATGATATGATATGATATATGATATAGGTGTCTATACCTCCCTATCCCCCAGGTATATACAGTTCCAGAGCCACCGAGCAGGACCGCATGCTCTGCACCCAACGCCAAGCTCACAGCCTTCAACTGAGGGGACAGAGGCCGGTAGAAAGGAGCTGTGGTAGCGATGTAGCCCCCTGGGACTAGAGGCAGCCGAAGTGAGGCCCCTGGGGAAAAAGAGGTAAAATCAACAAGGTTTGTGATTAATATCGGCCGTATTTTAAATGTGATGCATGATGCACATTACCAGTCTCCTCCTCCCCGGGCCGTGTGTCCATGCTCCATGCAGGGGCCGGGTCACGGTGCTGCGGGTCAAGGTGCTGAGGGTCACGGTGCTGGGGGTCCCAGCACTCCACCTTGTCTCTGAACCCGAGGGTGAGGTATCGTTCCCCGAGCAAAGCGTCCACACAGCCGAGGCTTTCATTCACATAACCTCCACTCCCGTCTGCTCCAGAGCCTGATAAGTACACCCGACCCTCATCTACAGCAAGGAGGCCGTCCAAGTCAATACAACATAGCGTCAAGTGTAAACATGTTATACCGTGTAAACATGTTATACATGTCATACCGTGTAAACATGTTATATCTTACCGTGTAAACATGTAGTACATGTTATACCGTGTGAACATGTTATACCGTGTCATACCGTGTAAACATGTTATATCTTACCGTGTAAACATGTAGTACGTTATACCGTGTAAACATGTTATACCGTGTCATACCGTGTAAACATGTTATATCTTACCGTGTAAACATGTAGTACGTTATACCGTGTAAACATGTTATACCGTGTAAACATGTTATATCTTACCGTGTAAACATGTAGTACGTTATACCGTGTAAACATGTTATATCTTACCGTGTAAACATGTAGTACGTTATACCGTGTAAACATGTTATATCTTACCGTGTAAACATGTAGTACGTTATACCGTGTAAACATGTTATATCTTACCGTGTAAACATGTTATATCTTTCCGTGTAAACATGTAGTACGTTATACCGTGTAAACATGTTATATCTTACCGTGTAAACATGTAGTACGTTATACCGTGTAAACATGTTATATCTTACCGTGTAAACACAGCGATGCTGTGCGACTCCAGCTGACTCTCAGCTGTTTCTCCCGGACGCGACTTCGTGGACGGTCGGCTCTTTCCGCACATCCAGCCACGTGGTCGAGACTTGTTGGAGTTAAACATGTGTAACTTCGAACATCGTCTTCGCCTTGTGATAGTTTACCGGTGTCCAGTATTTGCCCGAAAGCATTAAAGCCAAACCCGAACCAGTTCATTGAGACAACGCACCTCCTAGAGTCAGGAGGACATGTTGGCTAACACTGGCGGTAGCTGCACAATGCGCATGCGCGAAGTGACTGCTCTGAAAGTCTGTGCATCATTTGTGTCACACGTGTGTCATTTTATTAACGATTTCGGTTAGGAATCATTATAGACATTTTCATACATTATATTTATACATGCACGTTAGAGTTTTTTTTTAAACTTTATAAAAAATGTGTTTATCATTTAAACAGCGTACCATATAAAACAACAGTATAGAAGTGTAGTGTGTAGTGTGGACAAAGGGGAAAAAAGCGTTGCAGGAAAAGATGATTGATACAACAATAAAAGGAATGTCAGAGCAGAGATAGAAAAAAACATCTTCAGTACTTCCACGTTGAGAAACCCGCCTGCAGTGGAATGTTGTGCACTCACACTACAAACAAATAACAATCAATAATGAAGGAAGGTGTGTGAAAATGGAAGTACTCCGATTACAAAACCGGAATGAAATAACTAGCAAAAGAAATCTTTGTAATGAAACAGCGAGCAAAGCTATCAAAACTTCCCAATTGTCAGCATGACGGTGGATTTCTTGGTGAAGGTTGTGTAAGACTACATCGCAGGTAATGTAAGGGACTTCAGGCTCATTCTGATGCTAGCCAATGGCTGAATGATGACACACGCACACTTCCTTTGAAATGACGACCTTCACTCCTCTGTGAGTTGGCCCGCGGCAGTCTTCCCTGCCTCTCCACTGCTCTGGATAATGCTGTACTCTATGGCCTTGTCCAGGCAGCTCTGCGCCGCCTTGGAGACCGGGTCCGCGGCCCCGGCGCCCCCCTTCGCCAGCACCGAGAGGATCTCCAGGACCTCGCTCTCCATGAGCGTCTCCGCCAGGCTCTTCTCGGCCTGCATCAGGTTGCGGACGATGACCGCCCCGCGGTGACGGAGGTCCCCCACCTCGCTGAGGAGCAGGGCCTGCAGGATCTCCAGCCAGTGGGTGGTCTGAGAAGGAGAGAGAGACGTGTAGGGAAGGAGCAAGACTAAGTGAAGTTCATTTTATTTGTATAGCCCTTAAGCACAGTTCACGGTCTCAAAGTCAAAGGGCAAAGGTCACATTTTACAACATCCCTTAACCCTAAGGGAAGAGTAGAGAGGGAACACAGAAGAGGCATCCTCCTTCCAGGGACGTTAGGAGGGCAGAAACCTTGAGAAGGAACACAGAAGAGGGATCCTCCTTCCAGGGATGTTAGGAGTGTGATGGGTGGTATATAATGGTAGCATGAACAAGCAAAACAAAGGTTTATAAGATCCAGTTGTTTGGCTGATTGAGGTAACTTAAGGTCTTAACTGTGGGAGGGTTGACATCACGTTCTCATGTTGAACCACCCTTTGTATCTTGAGAGGTAACTATTGTGCACTAACAATAATACAAAAAGAAATATTGTTTGCTTCTGTGCTGGACATGACACATTTTCTATTTTCTAACAACTTAATACTTTTGCTTGTTATGCTACCATTATAGCACCCATTATGGCACCCATTGCACTCCATCCCTGGAAGGAGGGATCCCTCTTCTATGTTCTTCAAGGTTTCTTCATTGATAATTAAGGGAGTTTCTCCGTGTCCTTTAGGGTTAGGGGGGTGTCATATAATGTGGCCTGGAAGTCGAGTCGACTGTATCCTTAATCACGGTTACAGTCTCAAAGGACTTCACAACAAATGAAATGTACTTGACTTGCTTCCTTCATCTACGCCCCTGCCTCTCACACAGTAGGGCCAGCAGTCACCAGGAGACAGGAAGTGAAGCGCTAACCGTGGTGGGGACGCGGGCGCACAGCTCCGGCTGCTCGGCGGTTAGCATGGCTAGCGTCCCGGCGGCGGCCCTCCTCAGCCGCTCGTCCTCCTCCCCGCTGTAGAGAACCAGCAGCTTCAGGCGGTCGTTACCCGTCGCTACGTAGAGCTGCTGAACCTGAGGACCACACACACACACACACACGCACACGCACACACACACACACACACACACACACACAGAGAGACACACACACACAGAGAGACACACGCACACACACACAGACACACACACACACACAATGGATGAAACCCACAGTAGGTGAAGAAACACCCAAGAGAAAAAGAGATAAATAAGTTACAACAAAAAACAACAAATGTAACTGCTCCTGAGCAGTGGCGGTGGGCAGAGCCACCGTGCACACCACCGTGCACACCACCGTGCACACCACCGTGTACGTGGAGAGCCGTGTACCTCTGTGCTGAGGACCATGTTACACATGCACTCGGTCGCTGCAGCGCGGACCAGTTCGTGCTCCTCAAACATGTAGCCCTCCATCTTGGGCACAGCCTTCTCCTTGATCATTTTCTGTCTGTAAAACACAAGGCTATTCTATTATATACGGTAATTACATACAAGGCTATTCTATTATATACGGTAATTACATGCAAGGCTATTCTATTACATACGGTAATTACATGCAAGGCTATTCTATTACATACGGTAATTACATGCAAGGCTATTCTATTATATACGGTGGCATAATGGCATATTCTACTGTTGTAGTCCTGGATAATGAATATGATGTTTATTTATAATCACCTGATGTATAATTATAGTCACTTTTGTGGACATTTTACAAATTAAAATTGACTATCAGTAATTCATTCTGAAATAATTTTATCATTCACCTGCAATTGTAAAATCCAGCTCTATTGTTACAAATGATGATCAAATATAATAATAAAACCCCGGTCAATCAAAGACAATGTCTTTGAAGGTGAAAAAGCACATATTTTAGATTTTACTTTCATATAACACTAGCTCAAGTGTAGACAGACGTGTGGGTAAATATGTGGGCACTGTGCCGTCTTGTTAGCCAAGAGCTCCCCCTAGTGGCCGACCTGAGACGCTCGCTGATGCCGGCCAGGTTGGTGAGTGCCATGAGGGCTTCGAAGTTCTGCAGAAGCGTGCACTCCAGACTCAGCAGACTGATGAGGGGGCGGACCACCTCGTATATCTACAGACGAGAGACAGACAGAGAGAGAGAGAGACTGTTGTACTCCACTCTGATATTTACAAGTTACAATTGCACCACTGCACTATATTCTAAATTGCACATCCAAACTGCACAATATAACTTCATCTGTATACATCTGCAATGTACATGTGAATGTTCCATGCTAATAAAGACAGATAGAGCGACAGATAGAGCGACAGATAGATAGATAGATAGAGAGAGGGAGAGAGAGAGAGAGAGAGAGAGAGAGAGAGAGAGAGAGAGAGAGAGAGAGAGAGAGAGAGAGAGGGAGAGAGAGGCAGAGAGAGAGCGAGTTTTTAATAAATAAGCAAACAGAGAAATCCTTATTGAATAGGTCTCCTCTTTACCCTTTCTCCTGGGAAGGCGATCTCAGGGTTGGATGTAATGGTGATCTTGGCCAGCGCTTGTGCCGATTTAATTTTCCCCACGGC
>OOFB01033941.1:0-10832 GCA_900323305.1 Trachyrincus murrayi | reverse complement strand
ATGTACATGTGAATGTTCCATGCTAATAAAGACAGATAGAGCGACAGATAGAGCGACAGATAGATAGATAGATAGAGAGAGGGAGAGAGAGAGAGAGAGAGAGAGAGAGAGAGGGAGAGAGAGAGAGAGAGAGAGAGAGAGAGAGAGAGAGAGAGAGAGAGAGAGAGAGAGAGAGAGAGAGAGGGAGAGGAGAGCGAGTTTTTAATAAATAAGCAAACAGAGAAATCCTTATTGAATAGGTCTCCTCTTTACCCTTTCTCCTGGGAAGGCGATCTCAGGGTTGGATGTAATGGTGATCTTGGCCAGCGCTTGTGCCGATTTAATTTTCCCCACGGCCGTGTTGTCAGACGCCAGGGGAATCAACGCCTGCAGAGCAGCGAGGGGTCACAGACGATACGTTAAGGTTTGGTCTTACGGTGATCCCTTGGGAAGTACAGTGCAGGCCTGTAGTAAACTCTACCTTTCCTCCACCCTGTGCAACCACAGCACCTCTGTCCTGCTGTCGATCCACCAGAGCCAGGAAGACCCTGCGGTGTGAAAGGACAGAAAGAAAGAGTTGTTCTGAGAAGCTGTAGTCTGAAGTAATGCTGAAATGAGCGCTCGACAGATAATGAATTGATGATCATTTTGATATTCGGCCGTCAGTCGTTAATCAGGTAAAAATACCAAAGTCTGTTTCGTTTGCGGCTTCAGAAATGTTGTGTTTTGTTTATTACATTACTTTAGTTTTTCTTGGCACAGACAAAGCAATCCATTTCAAGGCTTTGAAATTGAGCTGTTAACTTGCCATTATTTCTGACATTTTCTGAAAGAGATTACCGTGATGATCGTTGCGAAAATAAATGAGCAGATTAAGCGACAATCAACATCTCCAGTGAGGGAGAACGGGCTTACCTCGAGATGCACTCCCGGCAGGACTCGGTGAGGGCGGGGGTCTCGTGCTTCACCATACACACCAGGGCAGACACCACCCCCGCCTCCAGAAGCTTCCCCAGTCTCTTCTCCACGTAGGAGGCTGCGTCCTAACACAGTGAATATAGAGCATCATATTAGTAGCACATTACTCCTAAACTCCAGGAAACAACAACGCTGTTTGAAGGAACTTCTGGACGGATAAGGAATGTAAAATTTTTTTTTCTAAATGAGCACCTTCGGGTGTTCCTCAGGCACGTGCTGCTTTGCATATTTCGCCAGCTCCAACATCTGTGGGTCTGGCTTCTCCACGTCGTAGCTGTTTGTGCAGTTCACCAGCGTGGAGCCCACGGCGAACAGCACCGTCTTGTCTTCAGACTGCAGGAGCGTGGGATCCAGACGAGTTAGTCAGACTGGGACTGCATCATCTGGCGATGCATTATGCATCCCGATGCAGGGGTCGCAAGTATATATGAATATATTAGATGTTTTCATCAAGCTATATACATCAATGTACAATATAGATCAAAGAAAACATTGTTATTAGTTCAGTTTTACAACTAGTTGACAATACCGCAGTAACAGTAGAGGCGGTAGGTTAAACTTGAGACAATAAAAGGACAATTCTCCTAACTATCCATGAATGAAACAAACACATTTGATTCTTAGATGGATCCACCTGCCTTAGATGGATCCACCTGCCAAATCTACATACCAGCAGCACGTCACAACGTTGTCACTCGAATACGGTCTACTAATCTACTGAAATGTAACTTAACTGCAAAATTAATTTAAAAAAAGTGTCTGAGTAAAAAGGTGAAGTAAAAAACAAAAGATGTGACCTTAGCAAGTTCAAACATGGCCCGGAGAGCGCTCATATCCTCCACCAAGTCCTCCTTCACATCGGCGTCGAAGGTGAGGTAGGCCAGGCCGTCCACGGACCAGCGGCGAGACGTGGCCGGCAACGACTCGTTACACAGCCACCTGACACATACAACATCATTAGAATTGTTTTTTAATAAGATATGAAAATACTTGAAAGTACTTGAGTAAGAAAGTACTTTTACATTTGGGTGCCACAGCACTGTGGTAGAATTAAAAAAAATAAAGGTTAAAAAAACAATATGTCTTTTATTGAAAACAATAAAACTACAAAAATAAACAGAATATATGTCTATACACACAATAAGAGTAGTAGAAATGTAGACGCAAAAATAAATCATTATGGACAGTAGAACAACAAATGGTAATGGGTGGTGGTAGTCTAGTGGGTAAGGAACAGGGCTTCCAGACGGAGCACCGGAGAGTCATGGGTGCCACCATTGTACCCCTGAGCAAGGTACTTAACCCTGAGTTGCTCCAGGGGAATGTCCCTGAAATAGTTAAGTACTTGTAAGTCGCTTTGGATAAAAGCGTCAGCTAAATGCCCTAAATGTAAATGTAAAGGTCAGGATAGGAGTGAGTTAGTCAAACTAAGTCTTTACCCATCTCTGTAGACACTATTGACAGTATACGCTACATCACTGTAGATACGACATATATACACACAATATAGTAGAGTAGATAAATAAATACAATCACAGAACAAAGGTCCGTCATGATGACCTACTTCCTGCATTGCTTGGCGAGCTTCACGGTGGATCCCTCTGCAAACTGCTTCATGCTGAAGTCCGTCCCTCCTGCAGACCCCAGCTTACACAAACCCTGCATTTAAAAACAAACTCATTATATTAATACTAATAATAAATCATTTACATAGCACTTTTCAACAGGTTACAACTCTTCTGCTTAATAGTCTGCTTAATTACTCTGGATTAAGATTGAGATTGGAATTAAGGAAAGCAAGCAGTAAATGGAAATCACTTTCCCCCACACTGACTTGACGAAGAACAAAACACGTACCACCAGCGCCCTCACGCGTATCCGGTCGTTCTCGCTGTTCTTGTAGAGGTCTTTGAGCAGCGCCACGCCGTTGGCCGTGATGAACGACGCCCTCTTGGCCTTCCCCGCGGCGTGGATGAGCGCCTCCACCGCCACCTGCTGGTGAGTCACGTCCTTGGAGGCACACAGAGCGATGACGGCGTCCATCACGCCCGTCACCTCCAGCGCTCGGTTCCCCGCGTCGCTGGGTCCTTGCAGCAGCGTCGACGCGCTCTGGATCGCCCGCAGCTTGCTCTCCATGTCGGGGCGGCTGAAGTGCTGCCTGTTAAGAAAGAAATGCTCAATTTAGAGCACCTGGCTGGGGATAATCCCCCCAGAAACAACAACTTTGATGCACTTTTATGAGAAGACGTTTATGAATTTAATAAAGATGCCAGTAACAGACACAGCTTTAGTGATTCCTGCCCAACGTAAGACTTGACTCAACGTGAGTGTGGGGGACTACGACTGTAGTTTCTTTTCTACTTCACCAAAAAGTGAAATACTAAAAGTCCTCTTCGTTAGACATTGACTTCATGTAAGTGGAAGCACAGAGCAGCTCCATCGTCCCACTCACTGGATGTGGTCCTCGCAGAGTTTGTTGAAGTTCTCCCTCTCCTGGTCACTCTTCAGGTCGTCGTACAGCTTGCCCAGCAGCACGGAGCAGCTCATGTGGGAGTTCTCTGTGAGCGGAGGACCTTGGCAGACCTCCGGGACCGTGCCCGCCACCTCCAGGATCTGCTTCAGCCCTGCAGAGAGAGACCAGCGACCCCCCCGCACCCTAGATGAAAGGTGAATATTAACTTGGATAGGCTGAAACTAGCTTTTTATGGACCTTCAGCGGACCTTTATGGACCCTTGTACTTGTAGATTTTAGACTGATTGTCTTATACTTGTATGTTGTCTCACTTGTCTTAATGCACTGTAACTTCGGACCATGCAAAGGAAGTTCCTAATGTAAAAATAAAGTTCTTCAAATCAAATTGAACTTCCCTGGTGTCTCCGCAGGAGCCAGAGGAACAAAGAGTACAACTGACACCTTTTCCTAGGAAGCACAGACACAACTCTCCGTCTCTCTCGCTAATACAAACTGTGTACTTTTTTTGCATACGGCATAATGCAAATAATGCCCCAACTCAAAATCAACAATGTCAGGTCACTTTCTACACTACAATATAAACAAAACATTTCCCGAACAACACAAGTGTTTTCTTCAGGAGGTACGGACGGCGTGTGTGTGTGTGTGTGTGTGGGTGTCCTACCCTGGTCGATCACCCACAACGTGAGGGAGTTGTCAGGGTTCTTCTGGGATTGGCGTGGCACTTGTTTCACCAGGAGGTTGATGGCGCTGTCTCTGCCTGGGCCAGACACGCTGGTGGCCGGCATCATGTCCAACAGGTGACGTAGCATGGAGCGAAGCTCTCTGGACGGTTCTGAGATAAGATAAGATAAGATAAGATATGTTAAGTACTTTAATACTAGTTAGTTAGGACTTTATTAATCCCAGACGGGAAATTCCGGTCAAATTCTGCAGCAGATCCACCGAATCATCCACCAAACAACAGACCAGCACGATGTTTCAAACAACCATTTAAATATATAGATATATATTTAAATATATAGATATTCAGAGATTAGAGAATCACTTTGACACTTTATGTATAATGGTCAGTAATGTATTGTTTTAATAATGTAGCATATAGTCAATAATGTTTGTTTAATTTTGCTGCATTTATAATTTTTCTTTATTTATCCACATTTCAACTACTCTTATTGTTCATACATATTTTTTTGTAGTTTTATTCTTGTTCTTAATTCTTTTTCTATCTATCTTTTTAATTATACTACTGTGTGTCTGCGCGTGCTACTGTGACACCCACATGTAATTAAGTACTATCTAATGCATGTGTCAACTGAATGGGATTCCAGGCTCACCAGGGAGGATAGCCTCGTCTTTGCCTCTGATGTCCTTCTTCATGCCTTCGGTGAGAGCCTCGAACATCACCTGCAGCAGGTGGCAGGCGGCCAGCGAGACGGCGGAGGCCCCCGATCCCATGACTCCACACAGCTGCTGCATCCCCAGCTCATTCACGATGGCCATAGTCTGGGAGAAGACCCGCCGGACGTCGGCTTAGGGTTAGAGGGGGTGTCTGTATAATGTGGCCTTGAAGCCCTTTGAGACTGTAACTGTCATTAAGGGCGATACAACTACAAACTATCAGCAATCCTTCCTAATGCAAATTATATATGTTCCTCGCCTCTTCCGACTGATCTCGTCTGCCTAGCAACTAAGACCAATTACTCTTTTAGTGCGTCAGATAAACAGCCAACATTCCCGATTCCTGATTCTTAACCGATTACTAATCTACCATTTTCAACGTAATCTTTCTTGGACCTTTGATTCGAGACATTCCCTCCGTGTAGCGACTCACCCGGGACTGGTGTCCTGTACACAGGCCGACCAGCGTCCTGAGAGCCGACAGGAGGAGGTCCTCGTGTTTGGACTCCAGCAGCCTCTGGATCAGCTTCACGCCGTCATTACGGAAGATCTGCTCGGCGCCCGCGTCTTCTCGCGACAGCACCACCAGGTTCTGAGCGGCCTGAATGTTTCAGAAGCTTCCAGGTTATTTGTCATATGCGCATTAGAGAACGAGTAGAAGTCATTAACGGCCATGAAACGGCATCCTCAGCTGTGCAACGTAAATATAAGAGTAAATTAAATATACAGATAGAATATTATACATACAGATAAAAGTTAACTTAATAAAGAGAAGTAATACAATGTGAATAGTGAATGTAAATGAATAAGGCAAGGTATTCATATCGCTCCCTTCAAAAAACACATAAAGGCCGTTCGGAGTGCTTTGACATCATCTCATTCTTCATTCATCATTCTCATCTTACAGAATCTCATAAAAAGCATTATAAAAAAGGACGACCATTAAAAGACAACAGAATAAACGCATTTAAAAGAGCATTTGTAATAACAATGGATGTGTGATACAACCGTGAAGTGAAACTAAACTACGCTGCATTCTCCACGCATACCTTTTGTCTGTCTGAGTCCGTTGCGGACGCATCCAAGAGGAGGGAGAACATCTGTTGCACACGTGCATCCGTGGAGTTCAGCTGCTTGGCCTGCAGAGAGAGGACCCCCAACAACAAGTGTTAGCTTCTGCATAGACTCCTCGCTCCTGCACCACTCACTGCTTAGGGAAATACCGTCACACCTTCTGCTGGATCTGCGCTCCGAGCTCTCGCAGCAGATCTTGGAAAGCTCTGTTTTTGGGCTCTAGCTGGGCACACTTCTGCGAGTCCACAAACGCTTGGTCCAGCCGACCCAGCTTCTGACACGCCTGAGCCCTCCGGAACCGAGCCTTCACGTCACCCGGGTCTGTGTCTAGAGCTGAGGAGGAGGAGAAGAAGAGACATTAATGTAGTGGTTCTCAAACCTTCTTGTCTCCCATTTTGACCCAATTTTTAGGTCTGGAAAATTCTGGCGATCGAAACTTTTTACAATTTTGTGTTTTAACCCTATGAAAATCAGCTGGTAATATCAATGTGCAAATGAATGTATGTGCATTATTAGGTGGTTTGTCTGTATATACAGGACTTTTCACAATAACTTATGAATCAGCATCATCTGCCGCAACCCCAAATGCATACCAGGCGACTCTAGATCACGGTATGGAGTGAACACTAGAGATCCGTGGGTACTCCTGCTATAAGACAGTGGTTTGAATGCTCTGACACTGAAGATGTCAAACACTAGGGTGTGGATCGGGTCATGGTATTGGCCAATAAAGGTTTAGGTTCCTGTGAATCTGTGTGTTTAAACGCCCACATATGTTTTCAAAGTTATTAACGAGATGTCTTCATGTTGTGGGAAGTGTTTCTCCTGTCTGCCAACCTTTAGAAGCATCAGCCTCTGCCTTGGTGTGATCCTCCAGTTTGAGGTAGCAGGCGGAGCGGTTCCGATACAACACCGCCTTCTCAGCCTGGCCATCACAGAGCTTCAGCGCCTTGGTGTAACAAGCAGCAGCACCCTTCATGTCTCCACCCTTGAACAGTGTGTTCCCCTCTTCTCTCAGGGCTGCGGGGTCCTGGGTAAAGTTCATGCAATATAAAGAGGAAGGGATTAAATGCAATGCAATTTCGAGATATTAATCACGCCTCACATATGTAATCATAATGAATGACATATCTTATAGTATTTAAGAACATCTGCCCGCTGGGCTGGACCTCCATAGATTCAGTCTATCTATGGTATGCGGTGTGTAACTCGCATACCATAGCATGCTGGTGTGTCTTTTCCTTACCTTTTCTTTCTCTTTGTTGGTCATTTTAAATTCGGTAATATACGATATATCAAAGGAGTCAAGGAGTCGTTTTATTTTAAGATAACGGGAGTGAAAAACTTCTTGTCACAACACCACTTCCTGGTTGCTGGGAGCACGGTGATGACGTGCGGTGGCAGCCCCGCCCACATCCACTATCATCATTACCGTAAAAGGCATAGAATGATGCGCACACAGCATGGGTTACACACACACACACACACACACACACACACACACACACACACACACACACACACACACACACACTTTCACTGTTTTCTTTCTAAAATGCACAATATTTTTGTTGTCTACAGATCAGCCTCCCCCAGTTCAATCAGAATGCAATATAAGAATTGGTTTCAATATTCTACAATAATATGGTACACTACATCATAGTTCCTGTTTAGTCGAATCCAAAGACAGAGGGAAAGACACACACACACACACACACACACACACACACACACACACACACACACACACACAGAAACTGCACTACCCCAAGAGTGCCTTTGGGAAAATACACCACAGGAAGGCATCACATTTCTTGAAAGAATGTGGCATCTCACATGGACATCTCATTTACTATATCCATTGTTCGAGTGTGTTTAGTGTGCTGGGTTACTAAGTCCCCAGGGGACCATCTTGTACTCATGTAGGTCCCGCATGGCAGCTGCGACTTCAATTAGAAGAAAAGTGCAGATTTACTCTTGATAGTAGGCTACTAAATAGTGCTATTATTGTTGTTATTATTATACATGTACATGTATAGCTGTTATTGGTGTTATAACACAATTATAACACCAATAACAAGTGTACATGTATAATATTAACAATAATAAAGTGGTAATATTAATAATATTAATTATATATAGTACATAATGTATGCAGCCCATTTCACGTAACAAAGTGCTTCATATCAAAACGTATTTGTTCCGAAATAAGAAACCCAGACAAGGGCATCAGCATAACCTTTTACAATTAACCGCCAATGGCAGGTAGACACATAGCAGAATTACATTAATGTCTGGAACGGGATGCTCCAAATGAGCGCTGTTGGCGACAGAGAGGGTGGGACTTTCAGTTACATGGGTTTAGCGGCGAGAGAGAGGGCGGGACTTCCAATGGAGGGGTATCCGTTTCCGTTACATGTTTCAGGATATTGCGTTGTCAAAATGTTTCTCAAAACTCCATATTAATTATCCTAGTCGTCGCTGTTGTTGTTGTTGTTGTTCTTCTTCTTCTTCTTCTTCTTCTTATCACTCATATTCTTCTCGCTCCCTCCGGGGACTGTTAACTAGCGTGTACCGCTCACAGGAAGTAAGAGACCGGAAATCGCGTCGCGGGAGCTCGGGATAACGCTACAACACATGACCCCCTCTCTCAAGTCGAATCACAAACCGACTGGTCTGCTCCCACAAGGCTTTGCTGCTCAGTCCTGTTCAGCCCTAGCTAGCGACGACCCGTCTGTGTTTGATTCATTTGGTGATCTGCCGTTAGGCTGAAATGGCGTAGCTTTAGCCGTACACCTCGCCCTCCCCCTGGGACGAACAGCCGCCCGGAGCCCCGTACTGATGTTGGGGGACCCGGAGGAGACTAGGAGGACCCTCACATGACTGGCCGCTAAGGTACGGCTAGCACCGCTAGCCCCGCTAGCCACGTAGCTAAAGTTGTGCTTGGTAGCAGAATGCTAATGCTAACCCTGCCTTGTTGTTAACCCTACCCTGCCCTGCCTTGTTAATGTGACACCTTCTGTCAGCCAGGCTTTTATTCATGTGATGGAGGAAGAAATGAGCAGCATGTGTTTACTAGGTTAGTTAGTTCATCACTAGGTTAGTTAGTGTTTACTAGGTTAGTTAGTTCATCACTAGGTTAGTTAGTGTTTACTAGGTTAGTTCATCACTAGGTTAGTTAGTTCATCACTAGGTTAGTTAGTGTTCACTAGGTTAGTTAGTTCATCACTAGGTTAGTTAGTTCATCACTAGGTTAGTTAGTGTTTACTAGGTTAGTTAGTTCATCACTAGGTTAGTTAGTCACTAGGTTAGTTAGTTCATCACTAGGTTAGTTAGTTCATCACTAGGTTAGTTAGTGTTTACTAGGTTAGTTAGTTCATCACTAGGTTAGTTAGTGTTGACTAGGTTAGTTAGTTCATCACTAGGTTAGTTAGTTCATCACTAGGTTAGTTAGTGTTTACTAGGTTAGTTAGTTCATCACTAGGTTAGTTAGTTCATCACTAGGTTAGTTAGTGTTTACTAGGTTAGTTAGTTCATCTCGTAGAAAGACAGTGAAGTTGTTGATATTAGCCTCGGTACTCCACGGAGTCTAGTCATACATCTGACAGATATATGACTAGATAACTAAATATATGACTAAAGTACTAAATATATGACTAAAGTACTAAATATATGACTAAATATATGACTAGATAACTAAATATATGACTAAATATATGACTAAAGTACTTTTGATATCTGACTAAATATCTGACTAAATCATGTAGTCTACAGTTAGATATCTAACTAGATATATGACTAGATATGACTAGATATATGACTAAATATATGACTAAATATATGACTAAAGTCATTTAGTCTACAGTCAGATCTGACTAAAGTACTTTAGATATCTGACTAAAGTCATTTAGATATCTGACTAAAGTCATTTAGTCTACAGTTAGATCTGACTAAAGTCATTTAGTCTACAGTGATCTGACTAAAGTACTTTAGATATCTGAATAAAGTACTTTAGATATCTGACTAAAGTACTTTAGATATCTGACTAAAGTAATTTAGTCTACAGTTCGATCTGACTAAAGTACTTTAGATATCTGACTAAAGTACTTTAGATATCTGACTAAAGTACTTTAGATATCTGACTAAAGTCATTTAGTCTACAGTTAGATCTGACTAAAGTACTTTAGATATCTGACTAAAGTCATTTAGTCTACAGTTAGATCTGACTAAAGTCATTTAGTCTACAGTTAGATCTGACTAAAGTACTTTAGATATCTGACTAAAGTGATGTAGGTGAAATGTGAGAAAGGCTTATTGCATAATAACATTGATTGACCTTACACCACCCGAGCAGTTGGAGGACCGTTTGGGGGCTGTGTGTTGATTTATTTACAGTGTCAGAGTAGTTTACCATCGTTACAAGAAGTCACATTAGTGTGTAACTCAAGTAGTGATTGCTCAATAGTTAAATGTTTAATTTGTGTTGGTTTTGGTACAAACAACCCAAACACAGTGACTAGTGTGGGTCTGTCAGGAGAGCTGACATGTTAGTTTTATATATATATATTATATATATATTCAGATCATCTAACACATAGTGTTGCTTTGCAGAAGTGTTTTTCAACTAAGACGATTTAACTTAACGTAAAGCTTAAGCGGCCACCTGCAGAAAATGGATCGGATTAAGATTATAGAGGATTTACAGGATAAGGAAACACCTGTTCAGGGATGTGAAGCATCTAAACTGGGCGCAGTCTGTTTGTTCTAGTCCTCAGGTTGTGTGTGTGTGTGTGTTTGTGTATAAGAACGACTTGTTTAATACCGTTATAATAACGGAAGCATACAGCATTCGCCGCCATTTTCTCGACTTACTTTACTTCATCCTGGCAATGACCCCTGCCCCTCACTAACATTATTATTATTATTG
>OOFB01033926.1:0-10102 GCA_900323305.1 Trachyrincus murrayi | reverse complement strand
ACGTGAAATGGCAGACAGAGCGTGGAGCCACATTGTAATGTCCACTTAGAACATCGATTCCGGTCAAAGAAAATGGTGTGTGTATGTGTGTGTGTGTGTGTGTGTGTGTGTGCTTGTGTGTGTACCTACTGTGCTGCTGCTGTGCTACAGGAGAACTCATACATTTCTATTACCGGCGGCTACACAGATCCATGCCTTAATCTAGTAATGGAGGAACATCAGAGCTGTGTGTGTAGGTAGGGGTTTGTTTGTTTGTGTGTGTGTGTGTGTGTGTGTGTGTGTCTAAGTATTCATCATTAGGAGTTTTCACAATAGGGAGTAAGCAAAGCGTGTGTGTGTGTGGAGCGATCAATGTGATCAATATGCAGATTTCATATGATTCATTTCCAACCTTCATAGTCGTGATGACAATGCTGGCATATCACACACATCAATATTGAAATGAGGCCAGTTTGAGTGCGTGAGTCAAAGTCATGTTAATGCCTTTCCACTTCCAGTACTTTCATTTTTTACTAAGGGCACCAACATTTAGATCATGCATCATTTCCTCCATCTAGTTGCGGTTTGATTCTGAACTAAATATGAGAGAATGCTAATCTAGCTCGCTCAAGATATTATAAATACAAGGGACTTCTGCTCTGCAGTCAGACCTTCTGTGCCGAGAGTTGAAAAGGGTTTCATCATTGTGTCTCATTCTGTGTGAAGCGGAGCCTCACAAGTCCTCTATATGATCTGCATGAAACAGCCAGCGCTGCTGTGTTCCTGCTGCTGCCTACCCCTACTCTACCCTTGTTCATGTGTTCAACCCCCTTCTCTTTTCATTCTTCCTCTCGGTACGCCTCAGCATCACATGCTCCGCTGCGATCCTCCTCGCGTCCCGTTCTTCCAGCCTCCGAATGATAGCCCTTTCTTTTCCCCTCCCTCTCGTTATCTCCCTTTCATTCTCTCTCTCTCTCTTTGTCTTTTAATCTCCGTTTCTCTCCCCCTCTCTCTGCCTACGATCCATCTTCATATGTCTTTTCTTTTCATCGGCGGCTTCATCTTTCTCTTCAACTGTTGTCGCCTTTTTTTGTTCAGTCTTGCAGGTCTCATCTCAGTTAAATTCCTCATCCGTTTCTCTCTCGCTCTCTCTCTCTCTCTCTCTCTCTCTCTCTCTCTCTCTCTCTCTCTCTCTCCCCTCCATCCATCACAGAGCTAATACCTCATCCTCTCCCTTCTCCCTCCTCCCCCCAATCTTGGCTCTCTCGCTCCCACCTCCCCCCTCAGCTTGGACCCAGCACCCCTCCCCTGGTCTTTGGTTCACAGGACACACTCTTGGTTGCTTGTCAAGTGCATGTGTGCTTCTGATAGTAGAGAGAGAGATTTACCAGTTTGTTTACCAGAAAGCCAGAGAGGGAATTATGTATGTGTATTGAGTGTTATGTGTGTGTGTGTGTGTCAGCCAGAACTCTGTTCTTGCTTGAAGAGGAAACCCCAGGGTTCTCCAAGCAGCTACCAGGTGTTTTCCGGCTGTCCTCACACATACACACGCACATACGCATACACATACATACACACATACGCACGGACATACGCACACACATACGCACATACACACATGCATGTACACAGTGCTTAACATCAGAAGCCTAGCAGATGTGGTTAGGGTGCTAGTTAGCTGCAGATCATGGGTTTATTCATCTGGACCGGGTATCTGAAGATCTGTGTTTCTAATGCTATATATAGCCTACAAAATGCATGCTAATGAGCTGCATTAGCCAAGAGAACCCGCAGTCCTCCCTCCCTTTCTCCCCCCCTCCCTTTATCACCCCGTCCTTTCTCCCCCCTATGGCCACATAGAGGTCTCTCTCTCTTGCTCTCTCTCTGTCGCTCTCTCTCTCTCTTGCTCTCTCTCTGTCACTCTCTCTCTCTCTCTCTCTCTCTCTCTCTCTCAGCTGGCGTTGCACCAGCCTCTCAGCGCTGCATGCCATCTTGCATGTCTTGCCAGCACCATCCACCCCTCACAGTGAAGTGGGGAGAGCATATAGTACTCAGACACACACACACACACACACACACGGTAGCAGCCAGCAGATCAATACAGCGAAGGATTCGTCAGCGTAGCCTCAACCCCTGCCTTCCTTATGGAGGTGCTTTAGCTTTGATCTCACTACGGTACGATCTGAGCTGTAATCCTATTTTCGGACAACCGCGGCCGAGCGCTACTAGAAATACTGACCAAGAAACGCATTAAAAAACATCAAACTACACGACCTCCAGTGCAACTCAATGCAAAGACGTAGTTGTTACGTAGTACCCTGGAGATGAGATGACCCTAATCAAAAGCTGTACTAGATATCATGGTTATTGGGCAGATTTCTGGATAATGTCAAGTTTTCATTTGACTTATTTGGATCAAAAGCGTTCATTTCCATCCCTGTAAGTATTGCAGTGGCTCACATATGGAAACTATAGAACACCTTTTATAATTTGGCTTCTTGAAAGGCACCAGGAGTGTGCAAGCATGAGCCTTGTTCACCTAGCGGCCATCTTGGTTCTAAATGGTAGCTGGGTGGTGGGAATTCCGCATTCAGTTCCTACCACCCAGCTAGCATTTAGAACCAAGATGGCCATTACTACTAGGTGCATTATCAACAGACGTGGTCATTAATACTCTGTATACTAAGATACGACTAGCATAGGAGCGCTAACTACACACACACACAGACACACACACACACACACACACACACACCAACAAATGAAATCCTCACACTCTTTCCTCTTCCCTGCCCTCTGCACCACACCCAAGGAGGAAACACAGACCCTCGTTTCCTATTCCTGACCTGTTTCGCTTATATATCTTTCTATGCCCGGACTGGGGATCGGGGACTGGGCTGTGAGCGCGTCTTGCCTTGGTCTGACAGAGGGTGACTTGGCTCCACTGGTGCCGTGAAAAAGCGAATCATGAATATCCTACATTACATGTTAGTGTTTTTTAAATCGCTGGTAGCTAGGGGGTGATTCCCGGCTCCCGCTGCAGAACACGTCGGCTGTTTCCTTGCGGTGCGTGCCGAGCGACGCAGTGTTCAGAGTAAATCCCAGTGGACGGTATGAGAGTGCTTCTTTGTGTTGATGGTGTGTGTGTGTGTGTGTGTGTGTGTGCCTGTGTGTGTGTAAGCTGATAGGATTTGGATATTATTTGTGTTAGTCTCAGGGCATTTTTAGAGGTTGATATGAGTGCATATGTAAAAATTGAAATTTTTTGGGGGGTCTGTAACATCGAAAGTGCAGGACATAAAAAATGTGTTCAAAGTCAATGAGAACAATTTCTACTTTAAAATCAATAGCCTACTTAAATCTATTTCATGACAGCTATGAATATATTGTGGAGGTGATTCCAGAGGAGCAGTTTTATTAATACATAACTAATATAAATACAAAATGCTCATTTGTCCTCATGGTGCAGGAGTACAAGAGGCTCAAGGTCACAGTAGGACGACCAGTGGTCGTTCACTAATACCATCCTCGGTGTGAGCATTTATCGTTCAAATTTTAGTTGTCAACCTTTATTAGTTTGACAAACACCTGCCTGCTCCTTTCATGCGAGTAAAAGGAGAGATTATGCTAATTAAAACTAACTGTTTATAATTCAGGGTCTCGGCTCGTCCCGGTCTGAATAAACGGCGATGACACCGGGAGGGAAACGAAACTAAATGAAACCATGCGCCTCATAACTTGTCCGCGGCTCAAAGTTACACTCCGTCCTGGCGCCGTCCTCTTGTCTTGGAGGTCACAATCAATCAATACCGCGGCGGCGAGTGTCAGCGGCTGCTCTATTTTTCTTGGTGACACGTGCGCACTCACGTTCGTGTCGGCCGGCACAGTCCCCCCCGCTGCCACGGCGATGCGGGCGATGACTCGCCGAAAAGGACGCCCTCGTCCTAGCCACCGTCGGATGCGTCCGATCATTCACGACAGCGCAAGTTTTGAGGCGTTAATGGCGGCATTTTTTGCCGCCATTAACGGTGTCCGCCCGCCGTTCTTTTCATGCGTGGAGGTAAATTATTCACACGTCCAATTAATGTGTTCCATTTTTGTATGCAAATTAACAGCGCTGCGCGTAATGGGAAATCACTGGAGTGTGTGTGTGTGTGTGTGTATCATCAGCATGCAGTGTAAATATTTTAGAGTTGCAGTTGCAAATGCAAATGCGAACAATGTTCTCATCCGGCATCAGACACTCTGATTGCATTTATATTAGCAGAGCGGGCCGCTTAACAACCACAGTTTGAAGCGAAATTACACTTCCTCTAATAATACGGCCGTCATACTGTGTGACCCAACTTGTAATGCTGCGTCTGGGTCCCAAATAACTTGACGATGAAGTTTATTATCATTTCATACACAAGTTAGACAAACGGCCTCTCAAATATTACCCAGCATGCAAAGTCCATCCGTGCTCATTATCTCAGACATGCCTCTCATGTGACAAAGGGACTGGAGTTACTACATGTTGTCTAAATAGTGTCCACACACACACACATTCACTGACGTACACACATGCACAGACGCACACACACACACACACACACACACAAACTAAACAAAACATACACACACAGGCTCCTGGGGAAATGTCAGGTATTGTTAAATTCTTGACCCAGGGTAATGTTTATGTCTGTCTACCTTGGGCTGCAAGGCTTTTCATGTCTGATTGTAGCAGACATGTCATGTCCAGGGGTCTTTATGGTCTTCTCAACACATTTGAATCCTCACTCTCTCTCTCTCTCTCTCTCTCTCTCTCTCTCTCTCTCTCTCTCTCTCTCTCTCTCACACACACACACACACTGACTCACTCACTCACTCACTGACTTACCAAATGTTTTACCAACCAACTCTATTGATGATCGATTTAATTTAATTGGTTTTACTTTCACAATCGGCAAGAGTTTGTTTCGTATTACATATGGATTACATCACCTTTCCTGCAGACCGTCGTTACAAATGTCCACCCAGTGGACTACAGACTATGGATTTATAACTACTGTCAGTTAAGGCCTACATTTCCTGCAACGGGGGTACATGTCTGTACCCCCGTTGCATCATCAGCACCCCCTGCCAGCGCTGCTTCCATGATTACATCATCAGGTGCACAGTGCCAGTGGGCGGGGCCGATGACTCTTGCGCTGATGTTATTGGACGGTTCAATGCGGAACAGGTCCCGAAAAAGGGAAAAAGAGTCGTCAAAGTAGGGGGAAGATGATGTTCAAGTGAGTCACGACTGAAGGGTTATGGGAATTGTAGGAGCAGAGCTCAATGGCCGACGTCACCATTTTCCATATTCGCCCAAATATTCTATTGTTTCCTTCTATAATGTCCCTTTGATTGTCCCTCTCTTTTGTCCAGTCTTTTACGGCCTTGTGGGACTAATTGCCCATTGGTCATTATATCTTGCCCAATCATTTCTTGAGTCTTTAAACTCAGGAAGTCCTTATATAGACGGCGGATTTGACCTCCATGTCAGCGCTTTAGCACGCCGTCTCTCATTTGAAAGGGCATCGAGACGAACACGCGTATTTAATGGCCTCCGTAATGTGCACGCTTGCCGTCATCGTGATTCAGAACAGAAAGTGTTCTCCTCGTTAGCAGATCTCGCGGCTGATATTTGACCACCAACCAGATGCAGCGCGATGCGTTGACCCGCCGACCAGAGTTGTAATGGCCTCATCGGAGTCTGCGCTCGGCTTGATGCCTGATGGGAAAACAGTTTATGAAGCCGGCGAGCGGTGAAAGAGCCAGATGGGCCACGGCGCACTCTGCACATAAAACTACAATCCCAAATGGCCTCATGGGGGAACAATAAGGACGGACAATCTGTAAACGTGGTATTTATTTCTTTTGTTACTTTTAGAAGTGGGTTTACAATGTCAATCATCCACAGTGGATAACAATTATTGCAGTGACATTTTCTATGGGTATGAGTTCAAATATGAGAAAAATGAATACTGGTGGGTGACACAATAGTATAATTTGTTATACTTCTTATCCCGCTCGACGTAAAAAGAAAGCATATTTTTCAAAGATGCTACATTAAACACAACACTGAACCAAATGAGAAAGCAATGGAATTTAAAACAGGCCGTTAGAAACCCTAAACCCATTCCCTTAGAGATGCATGTGTTTACTTCCTGCCAGGTCACCATAAGTTCGATTTTGCGTTCTGGTTTGTTTCCTTGTTCATATATTCTGCATTATGCTGTTTCACTGAGCCCAAAAATGCCCGCAGCGCTAATACTCTTATATATATTTGATTTATTTATGTTTGTCAAGGAAATGTTCTGTGGAACGCTAATCCCTCTGTTATTACATCCCCAATCCCTATCCATTTCTCTCACCTTTTCCTTTGCTGCCAAGTTGAACCAAACTGAGAAAGACGACATGCCATTGGCACGAATGAACGCCAAATTAAACGCAAGAACAAACCGGTAAACAAATCAAACTTGAGAGATGTGTGTCCGATAACGCAGAGACTAATCCCAGCGTGAGCATTGCGCTAGACACCGCCCGGTGGATTATTCTGTCCATTAAACACAGCCTGTGTGTGTGTGTGTGTGTGTGTGTGTGTGTGCGTGTGCATGCGTGCGTGTGCGTGTAAAAGCTTTACACACATTTGTTGCTGGAGGTTGGTGAGGTGTCGAGACCTGGTTGCTAAACTGAACCGGTGGAGTGCCAAGATCAGAGCCCTGCGTGTGGATAATCCTCAACACACAGTGTAGACGGATTGATCAAACATCAGGATGTATCTCTCTCTCCATCTCTCTGTCTCCCCCACACTATCTCTCTCTCACACACTCTCTCTCTATCTATCCCCCTATCTCTGTCTCTCTCTACCTTTCTACCCCCGTGCTCTCTCTCTCTCTCTCGCTCTCGCTCCACCTCTCTGCCACTCCCCCCGTCTCTGTCTTTCTCTGTCTCTCTTTGCCTATATTTTAGTGTGTGTGTGTGTGTATGTGTGTGTGCGTGTGTATGTGTGTGTTTGCGTGGGTGTATGTTAACATGTTAACACAGTGTGGTGGAATTGGTGGTGTCAACCATAACGCTCAAGTGTGTAACGTGGGCGTGTTGTGTGTCAGGAAAGCATTCATGTGAGTGTGTGTGTTTGTGTGTGTGTGTGTGTGTGTGTGTGTGCCAAGAACAGGTGCAAAATGTATGCCTATAAATGTGCCATTTATTTTTTGGTAATCCAGGTGAAAATTAAAACCTGCAAATATGTTGTGAGGACAACAGAGTCACCGCCGCTGTTTACAAGGGACGCCACCTGGTATGAATGTGGTAATTATAGCAATTGTAGGACAAAAGTTCAATGTTTGTGGAGGTAAAATAACAGAAATGACCAGAAATAAAAGAATAATATAACATACGTTTGAATAATAATAAAACAAATAAACCACTACCTTCAAACATGCATATGAACTCACAATGACATTACCAAAATTAACTGTCACCTTGTTAGCTCTTTTCCCGCAGCGATTCCACGCCGATTTTAACTAAATATGCAAATGACCGAGCGGCACCTGTGCACATTTCCATGTTTTGATTTGTTAATGCGTCAAACTACGGAGACGGGACACGCTGCAAACTAAGGGCCGCTGAGCGCTGTCTTCAAACTGCCTCCGCTAACGAGCTTGACGGAGCAACCCTCCAAAGACGCTGAGAAAGACTTCAAATACAGAAAGACTGTCGTCTTAAAACCAAGTCCTAGACTCAGCAACAAACATAACAGCGACGGCCAAGAGTTTAAACAGCAATCAAGACCTGGCCGTAGTGTGGCCGGGGAGATGCTGCGCCTTCGTAACGCCTAATTGCCCGCTCGTTAATTGCACGGCGCTCTCGTTTGGCCGGCGAAAGCGCCAGGAATAGCGCCAGGAATAGCGTTGATCGGCGTCTCATCTTGCCGGCCGTTGTGTTCGGATGAACGCCTGGCTTGTTAGGTTTCACAGCTTTGCCTCACATTGATATTTCATGAGTTTTTGTGCCATGATTTATTACATAATATAGACATAAGGAGATTGAAGACAGCCGACGTGAGCCCAAAATCTCCCCGGCGAGTCTCGGAACCTCAGGTTTTGTCGATGGCTTTACCCTCCTGTGTGTGCGTAATAAATGTATAATGAAGAACCGATCCGCGTAGCGCATGTGTGTCTGTGCATGTGCACGAGTCTGTGCCTGTGTGTGTGTGTGTGTGTGTGTCTCTGTGTGTGTGTGTGTGTGTGTGCATGAGTGTGCGTGTGTGTCTGTATATACCTGTGAGTGTGTGTGTGTGCGCGGTGGCTGGTATTAGATTCCTCCAGGAGGGATCGGGTGAGGAGGCCCCAGTGATGACATTCATCTCAGTGCTTTAATCTAACTTTGATTGACATGAATCGACTGTGGAGGAGCGCCCTTCCTCCAGCGGTGAAGACACTCTCCCAGTCTCCTAACCACACAGAAACCCTGCAGGAGCTGAGGGACTTGTTGAGATAACATTGTTTTGTTTTGTTGGTAGAGTTCTCGTCTAGATGTATAACGGTAACTTGAATAGTAACCTTAAGTTACTTTGGTGCTAGCCCTGCGCTTGGCTTGAGGTAAACGAGGAACTCTGACCATGCAGGTACAAAACTCACCCGTAGCAGGTGCCTCTATTGAGTTAACGGCCCCCCCCCCCCCACACACACACACACACACTGTGATTTAGACCCCAATCGGCCATCACCGACAAAATGTCTTGATCGTGGCAAAATCTTTTCCAAGTCGGCCGACTTAAAGTGCTCAGCGTGACAGGTGTCAGAGCGGCCGATCGCCACCCGGTTCGTCAGAGTTCGTAGGCTCCGAGGACGTTGTAGCCATGTCAGAAACGTAATATACGATGTTCTGGCTGCGTGACTGGTGTTATGACGTCATGTGAATGGCCACTAGGAGGCATACTAGTGTGTTTCTGTAAAACAAATAGAAACAAGAACAGAAAGGACTGACGCACGCTGTGAGCCTTGACAGCAGACGAGGCTCACAGTTCTCTAATTTTACCATTTCACACAGCATGACATCCAATAATAATACTAATAATAATACAAGACGGACAAAACCAGTGTCAGGAGCCCATTACTGTCATTATGGGTGATACTGCGGATACTATGGGTGGTACGTCTGACCGAAATAAACCTAAAATCTGCACTGTGTTCGTTCCTGCTGAAATGTGAACGAACCCGTCGATTGTAATTCTTAGAGCTTATAGCACGGTGTAGTGCAGTGTGTGCATGTGTGTGTGTGTGTGTGTATACACGTAAATAAACTGCTATACTTAGCTTGTGAGTGTAAGCAATACACACACTGAGGCTCAAGATAACGCAACTCACACTGTATCTATTTTACTCTCCCTTTCGCTCACACACACATACACACCCCTACACACACACACACACACACGCATGCATATACACACATCTACACACACACACACCATACAGACACACACACACCATACAGACCCACGCACACATACAATCCAACACACGCACACAGACTCCTATATACACACACACACACACACACACACACACACACTTAACGCCGTCTTTCAACCAGACAGCTTCAGCGCTCCTCTCCTCTCGGGGAGATAAGAATATCCTGCAGTGACAGTAGAGGCCTCCTGGCTCCGTCGGGATCTGATATCATGTTGTAAACAAACAGCAACAATAAGGTAATGGACCAAGCGCTGCTGTAACCTCACACCCGCCCACGGATAGCGTTACCGGCGGCTTGGGAGTCACGTGACTTCACCGGTTCAACGGTAGAGCGGCACGATTTGTGGTTCCGTCAATGGAGCTTAAAGGTGCAATGTGTAAGATTGGTCCTCCACAACATAGAGGGCAGCATATTACCGGAATGTTGTGGCCACCACCCCGGATTGTAAGAAACAAGGAAATGCAAAGTCCCTCCCACTGAATATAGCGTAAAGCCTACTGTCTACAGTGAATCTGTGCTATGGCGCCTCCTTTAAGTGATCCGGTAAGGTAGAGCCAGCATTACATTTCTCAGTGTACTGTTGACATGATTGACCAAGAGGTTAGAATGCGGACGCTGC
>OOFB01033925.1:0-12213 GCA_900323305.1 Trachyrincus murrayi | reverse complement strand
ACACACACACACACACACACACACACACACACACACACACGTTGTAACTAAACCAGCTCTGCTAACATACAAGTGAAAGTCAGCATTTCAAATAATCTCATGTTATCCTTATCTTTATCCACTTATGTTTGAACAAGACAACAGGGGTGCTGACCAGACCATACTGGCTTGTCTAGGACCACTGAACTGAAGGTTAACACGAAGTTATCTCAGCATTAAAACACACTTTTTCCAACTTCTGGTTCCACCAGAGTTGTGCCCATTAGGTCGTATTGTGTGATTGGGTTTGATCGAAGATAATCGATTTGACACCCGTTGGCCCTGGAGTCGAGCTGGGCACCCCGCCGAGGGGGTGATTCAGTAAAATCAGCCCTCAAATTCATCGACAGTTGAAATCGATCCGTTATCCGATCGAGTGATTGATTGTCAACAGGCTTTTCGATGGTCCCCGCCGGGTTCGGGTGGGCTAGCTCGTTAACGCTATCCCGGTGGGTAACTACGAGCTAAGCTAAGCTAAGCTAAAAGCACTGAAGGGGTAGCATCGGGTTGCTAACATCACTTAGCATCGGCTCCACAGGGGTGTTGCTAACGCTTTTTAAACCCGGAATAGTGTCGGAACTTGAGTTAAAAGTGGACATCTGTTGTGCTTTAGACAACACGAGAAGCAGGTCTTACTGGTGTCTAAAACGGTTCTAGATGATCTACAGAAGAGAGAAATAGAGAAGAGAGAGTGTTGAGATCTCACCTTGTTGCTGTCATCTTCCTTCAGTGATGTTGTCGCAGTTCGCCCCGGGTTGCCAGATCGCCCTGGGTTGCCAGATCGTGCAAGGGAATCAAGTAACTTCAGCATGAAACAGTGGTTCTCAACTGGTCTAGCCTCAGGACCCACATGTGTCATTAGACCAGTGGTTCTCAACTGGTCCAGCCTCAGGACCCACATGTGTCATTAGACCAGTGGTTCTCAACTGGTCCAGCCTCAGGACCCACATGTGTCATTAGACCAGTGGTTCTCAACTGGTCCAGCCTCAGGACCCACATGTGTCCATGTGACATTGAAATGAGTTAACATTGAGACATGAATTAACATTGAAACATGAGTTAATTCATGGGCTTCTTTCTAAATATTAAGGTTTAGCATATGCTCTGCGACCCACCAGTTGAGAATCACTGAACTAGAATGTGTTTTAATTGTCTAAAATTGCTAAGAAATAATTGTATTTGTGTATCAACTGTGGTGAACATTCACTGTTGTATTTGAAACATGTCAACATTCATTTTGTTTTAATTCTTATCAAATTAAATGCAAGAATCAGGTAAACCCAACAAAGGAAAGAATATAACATTTTACAACTAGTAGCATAGTTATAGGCAAGTAATAATCGTTTATATAGTATTATGGATTGATCTCATCTAACCCTACAAAAGATGCTCACAGAACATGGTTTAACTAGAATATAGTTACATAAGTGACACCTGCATGTCTCCTCTGCGTTTAGTGTTTAGCTTGAAACCATCGTATCCGTTTTATTTACCGCTTCCTTCTTTAATAATTGGGTAACAGGTTTTCATCATGGTGCAGCAGAACAGACTAGGACGATAAGGTTTCTCCTGTGGACCCCCTGGGTTGGGTGGACTTGAAGTTGATCTGAAGATCTTGATGAGTCTTCAGTCCCATCCACAGCGACCCTAACATTGTACTTAACATCTTGTAAACTTTCACCTCCTTCTAAACAGAACAAGATGCCCCTACACACTCGAATCACTGCAGAGTTGACCAGGAGGCGGTCTGCACACAGCCATGGTGGTCACTTCCAAGCTAAATATCCCAGCTCATGGTAACGCTCCTGTAATAGAGAACCTTCATATGATAAGGCTACATATATATATATCAGATATCAGTGTGTCCTGTTGTATAGAGCTTGCTAAGCTTTAATTACTAATAGATATTTAGAAGTTAATATTGGAGTATGTACAGTAGCTTATTAATGAATGCAGAACCCTCATCCTTATTTGGATACAGATGATTTGCTAAGAAACATTACAACAAGAATATATGTAGTATTAAGTTT
Organism: Trachyrincus murrayi; assembly: GCA_900323305.1. NCBI lineage: Eukaryota > Metazoa > Chordata > Actinopteri > Gadiformes > Macrouridae > Trachyrincus > Trachyrincus murrayi. Next base: position 10,144 of record OOFB01033925.1, on the reverse strand, counting down.
GATAATGTCATGGTTGTGAACATTGATAAGCAGCAGAACATTAGGTCTGTCATGGTGTCAAGCCGGTAAACAGGTCAAAGTGATGAAAAAAGACTGGTCAGACTTCTTCAAACAAAAAATATATTTAACACACAATCGTAGTTCAAAATACACTGTTAAATTACAGGGTTGAGAAGTATAAATACAAATTATATGACAGATGTACAATTTCACACTTAAAAATGACGTGTTTGACTCCTTGTTTGTCACGCGACTCCACCGGTGGAATAGGGGTCAAACCTTGGGAAACAGGGCTTTCCTACCAGAAAAGACGTGTACTCGCCAGGATTGAAGGTTTAAATGCCGTTTATCTAGAAGTGAAGTGTGAACTAGTGTACGACTCTTTCCCATTGGAGACGCTGACAGTAAGCTTGGTGAGACTTGGAGCAGCAGAAGACACACGGGGCCTCACACCTCAGCTGAGAGGTACCAGGAACATTTTAAATGGCCCAGTCTCTTCTTTAAACATCTGTATGCTGCCTACACTAGACGAGCTAAAACTAACGACGAGGGTATCTCTGGTGATATTCCTTACAGACATTGTGTCTTACTATGGATGAATTAAGATTATAGTTCATCTCTATAGTCACCTAAAAATCCTATTTGGCATGAAGAAAATAACCAAGCAAGAACTTATAAGAAAACCCCCAAAACAGGCACCACTGTGCGGCTAAGGACAAGCACAAAGACTAGCGTTGGCACTTGGAGCAGTAAGCAGAGTGGCCCAGCCCACCCACTTTAACTGTGCAATAGAAGAAGGCTATTCGACAAAGTGAGGGTGAAACTACCACGATGATGTGGATATTTAGGCTACATTATGTTAAACACATTTCAACTGCGGCTTGTTTAACGAGTCACAGACATTTCAGCGAGAATACAATTCAATGAGGTCTACTCGCGATTAAAGTAAAAAAAACAAAAGTGATTACAGTGAGCACTAGCATGTGAAATTGGTGAAATGCAAACAACTTTGACAGAGAATATAAAACGTGAATTCTTTTCAAAATAAATCTGCATTCAAAGATATGTAGTGCCTAACGCAGCATGACGTAACTTCACCATGATTCATGGATGCAAGGGGCGTTGTTCAGCTAGCGGCCATCTTGGTTCCATCTTGGTTCCAAATGCTAGCTGGGTGGTGGAACTGAATGTGGTTCCCCCACCCAGCTAGCGTTCAGAACCAAGATGGCCACTAGGTGAATAAGGCCCATGACCTCCAAACCAAGCATATGTGTGTGATTGAAAATACAGTAACAGTAAGAATCAGTTTTGGTAAAACACCCTCGTTATTGGCACACGCATTTAGAGCTGCTGCTTATTATGGGATGTTGGATGCAGACGGCAGGACTTGCTGCACCGCTGGGCTTTCTCGCTGTATTAATGAACCCCTGCACCCCCCGCTATAGCAGCCTCTGTGCAGCTGTTGCCTCCTTCGGCAGCAACAACCGTTCATCCGTTCAGTCGTTCATTTCTTACCAAACTGATTAAATGATTGTACGTTGAAGGCAGGTGCATAAAAAACATCCCCCTCTGATGCCGAAACCACCGTCATCAGGTCTGAGCCCATCATGTCGGCAAAAGCGAAGGTGCCATACGGCGAGCCGGCCTCGCCCGGCTGCGGACGAGGGTTACATTGTCTGTTGCAGAGCTCGGTATCCTGGGAGACACCGGGAGAGAGCTGGTGAGATGAGCTGCTGTTATAGTCACTGATGGATGGGACGGTGTTCTTCACCGTGGCGTGGCAGGGGGGGGGCACTTCTTCACTCGTGTCGTCCGTCGCGGCAGAGTGGCCCAACGTCTTCGCCGGCCACGGTAAAGACTTGAAACTGCTGTCGCCGCCTTCGGTGACTTCAAACGCAGACGAGTGTACATTCGCCCTATCGTGGAGAAGATACGCTCTCTTAGAGTCCGTGTTAGCTTGGGGATACGCAAGCCCAACGGCCGCGTTCCCTTGGTATTCAGAAGTATTCAGCTCCAGACCCTCTCTGTCCAGCGAGCGACTCCTACGGTCCGAAGACAGCGGACCGGCCATGGACGGACTTCCCTTCGTGAGGCCCAGGTGGCGGGGCAGACTGGCGATGGCCCAGGCGTTGCCAAACAGATTGTGTTCGTACATCGAGTTCAACATTTGGTCGCATTCGGCGAAGGCGTCTTTCTGAAGGTAGCTCTCCTGGAAGTCTCCGTAGGGCGAGGCTCCGTCCTCCAGGCCCTCTTGAAGCTGGTCATCGTACTCACCCTCGTTGTGCATGTCCATCACATCAAACGTCACGATGCTGGGCAGCGCCTCCATGTTAGGAGACAGGGAGGAGTTTGAGTCCAAGCCGTCCATGTTGTCTCTCAAAAACTGGGAGTGTTTGGTGTAGTCTACAAGCGCTTGTGAAAAGCAAACCGTTCGACCATCATCTACGTGATTATGACCTGGTGAACCAGAGTTGCCGTACAAAGAAGTGATGGGTGTATTTTCATCGAGGTTGTCTTTCGTTTCACTAAATGTTGGGGAGAATCTCGTAAAATCTGGATCTGCTACGCTGCCAAACGAGTCTGCGTTGATGGATTGGATTCTCCTTTCCGTTGGTTCTAGTATGTTTCTGTTTTCAAGGGATACATCCAAGTTGATTCTGTTGTTATTATTGGAAAACTCTTGGGCTTTCAGATTCAAGTTAGCATTTTCTTGTGGGCGTGCACCAGAGAAACCTTTCGAAAAAGGTGCAAACTCTTTGGATTTGTTGCACATGACTGCATCAAACACACTCGGAAAATCCTGATCCTCATAGAGGTTGGACTCCATTTCTAACGGATTCATTTCAGGAAGAAAAGCAGAGTCAGCCATACCTTCTGAGCCCAGTCCATATCCACAGGACTCAGAGCTGGCGAGCCCAGATCCGTTCTCATAGTGTGGACTAATGAGACTCTCCTCTGGGACAAACAGCTCATAGAGGGCGTCTCCACTGTAGCTGTCTCTTGGTATTCTGTCCGTCTGCCTCATCCTGTCCAGCTTCTCCTGTGGGTCTTCTGGTCCCGGGGTGGTGGAATCGTAGTAGCCCTCGTCACTGTTGGGAACCGACTCTTGATGCTCGCTTTGAGGACTCAACGCGTCCGGGGTCAGCGTGGAGGCGTCCGTGGTCAGGGTGGAGGCGTCCGTAGCGCTGGACTGCTGGGCACAACACTGAGAGCTCGTCAGGTCCGACGTTTGCTCCTCGGTGCTGGAGCAGAACATGTCTTCCTCGGGTGGCTCTCCCCAGAGGTCGCGGAGACCGTCTGCTTCCAGTTCGTCAGGGGAGGCCATCTCCTCGCCGCCGCCCTGGTATGTGAGGCAACAAGACGACCGCTTCCCGGCGTTGCGGCTACGCTCCCCCGAGACGGTGCTTTCGGCAAGGCTGTCGTCGTCTTGATCTGCGATGATGTCGCCGCAGCCCGTCAGGGAGTCGAAGCTCTTCAGCGACGCCACGTCTTCAAAGATCAGGTTGAGCTGATCCGAGGAGCCGGTCGGCAGCTGGCCGACCGGCTCTGCCTCGGGGGTCATCTGGAGCTGTGGACACGACTCGCTGTGCACGATGGAACAGCCAAGGTATTCGCCGGACACTCCCGCCGTCGACGTGTTCTCATCCTCGTGGTCAGCGGGTATCTGATCTCCGAGAGACAAAGACTCCAGGGGTCCTTGTTCCGCAACGCTGTCATCAAAGGCCATGGTATCTCCGTCGTTACATTCAGGTGTGATGGTGACGTCGCTTAACGTCGCACAGTCAGGCATCTCGGGTGAAGACAAACTCCCCAGGCACTCATTTCGGTCAGCGTCCTCCGGAACAATAACCGCAGGCGCCTCTTTCAGAGAAACGGATGAGGACAGCGTTGTCATCTCGTTGCTCTCCACCTCCACGTTCCTCTGGGTTCTGTGGAGTCTGATGCTGTTGAACAGACCCCTCAGTCCCTTCTTCTGCCGGGGGAAGGACTGGGACTTCTGCTCGCTGTAGTCGCTGTGTGTAGACCTCTGGGCGCCGTCTCTCTGGCCGAGGTGCGCAAAGCTTCCTCCAGAAGCACCCTCGCTCCCGGGACTGTCGGTGCAGCTCGCTTTGCTGAGCCCATCGTGAGTTTTGCTCTTACTCACTCCTTTCTTGGTTTGGTTCTTACTCCTCCCGCTGAATATCGCAGGTAGAAGGCAAATGCTTTTACGCACACCGAAGAATCTCAGGGCGGTCCTCCGTAGTTTGCCCGGCGTCTGGGGCTTGGGGGGGGTGGTGGTGTTGGTGTTTGGGTCTGGCTGGCGGTCTTCCAGGGGGTCATGGAGACTACTGATGGACAGCTGCTCGCCGGCCAAAGCCAGATGCTTTGTCTCGCTCTCCTGCTCTTCTACCCCGCAGGACGCCATGGCTCGAGATCAACACGATCGATCGGTCAGAAGCCCATGGTCGCCGATCAGTCGGAATCAGCCCAGGGCACAGCTGAAGTCAAGTCGTCCGTCCATCGAACGTGAGGCCTGTCAGAAGGGAAATCAACGTTCAATACAACCGACCACATCAAAGGCTTGTCATTTCTTCTCATCTTAGGTTAGCATTCGGATTCACCCCTGACTTCCAGTACTTCCTAAACAATGGAGAGAACGCCCCCATTTTAGTTTGGTACATTGAGTAGAGTGGGCGTTTAAAATGTTTGCTATTAACCTGACCTTAAGACAAATAAATATCATTAGTCATAATCACGAGTATCATCCAACATCGAGCAGCATGGGGTGCACTAGGCTACATTGAACAATGAATCGACGGACATCATAAATAGTACTTATATTAGAATATAGTAATAGTAGACCTCTTTCAGGAGTCTGTGGTGTATCCTTGTACCCCACTATTATCACTCCATCCGATATTAAACCCCACTGCTAGTCGGGAAGCATGTGCTTCATCGCACTAAGCTGTAAATCACAACTAACTTTAACTTCCATCCAACGTTGGCTCGGTTTGTTGTGGGGCTAAAGGCTAACTGTGCTAGCCCAGTAATGTGGTCTTTCAGCTCGGCGTGGGCTTGATCAGCGCGGGCTTTTTAAACGCCACGGCGCTGGGAGTTGAACAGGAGGCCACTTACTGTGAATAACGGCGTGCAGTCGTTACATCTCACCAGATCGGTCCATCACACAGCCGACATCTTTCCTTCTTTTCTTTATTTTTTCTCCCCATTGGAAAAAAGATTCCCGGCGCGCAGTGATGACGTGCTGCCCTCGTCACTGCCCCAGCAGGCCCTTGTTTCACTACTAGAGTAATATAGTCATCAAATAGTAGTACTAAGTACACAACATTATGTTGTTTCACTACTAGAGTAATATAGTCATCAAATAGTAGTACTAAGTACACAACATTATGTTGTTTCACTACTAGAGTAATATAGTCATCAAATAGTAGTACTAAGTACACAACATTATGTTGTTTCACTACTAGAGTAATATAGTCATCAAATAGTAGTACTAAGTACACAACATTATGTTGTTTCACTACTAGAGTAATATAGTCATCGAATAGTAGTACTAAGTACACAACATTATGTTGTTTCACTACTAGAGTAATATAGTCATCAAATAGTAGTACTAAGTACACAACATTATGTTGTTTCACTACTAGAGTAATATAGTCATCAAATAATAGTACTAAGTACACAACATTATGTTGAGTGCTTAGGATTTAATCATGTATGGTTTTATTTTTAGAAATAGCCCACAAACAAAGTTAGTTCAATAAGAACCCGATTTAATCCATGATCTCATGTACCTGAGGATATAAAAATATACACAAAATAAAGAAGAGTCACCAAACATGTCATGTTACAGCATACATTATTACAGTAAAGGATTTTTTGTAAAAAACGGTTTTTAAAAAATCTATTTCAAGGCCAAACACTGTAAACACAGTAACAGTTCATTATGAAGCAACATTTACATAACATGAACATTATTCACTCAGAACAGTGTCTTATTTGATCACAGCCGACGACTCCGTTTGGCTTCTGTTGAAATGCATTTTACTGAAGAGTTTCAACTTGTCGATATCTTCATCCATGGGAACAAAGTGCATCTGGTTCTCCTCTGGTTCTCTCTCCCCCCAGGCCGGAGGAGGTTCTCCTCCTCCCCGCTCTCAGGTCTTCGGCTGGCGGACGCTCCACTCGAGCCTGGTGCTCTGGAGGGCCTGGGTCTTCTGCTCATCCACCTGGACGTAGTCCACCTTGTGTTCGTCGACAAACAGCGCCTTCTGGAGGACAAAGCGTTGCATTACATAAGAATCAGGAAGACTTCTAGAAGATTTTTCTGATAAGTTGGTGCATTGAAGAAAAAGGAGATACAAAATACAATTAGAAAAAAAGCAACTTTACATGAAGATTAAATAAAGAACATTTTGTGCATTTTACATTTAAAAAATGCACAGGAGAAGGAGAGAAGGAGATAAGGAGAGGACGTACAATCTGTACGGGAGGAGAGAAGGAGAGGAGGAGATAAGGAGAGGACGTACCTTCTGTATGGGAGGAGAGAAGGAGAGGAGGAGATAAGGAGAGGAGGAGATAAGGAGAGGACGTACCTTCTGTACGGGAGAAGGAGAACCAGAGTTGAAGTCCAGTGAGAGGTAGTCCAGGTTCGACCTCCTGGTCCACGACCCCGCGGCTCCGTCAGAGAGATGCAAGAACTTTGGTTCCTGTAGGATATAAATACCCGATCAAATACCTCATCAATCAATCAATAGTACTTGAGTAATGCTGAGTAAAACAGTAGAACAAATGTTACTACTGCTACGACTAAAGTTATTTATTGCTTTTATCCAAAGCGATTCACAGTGAATCATTAGGAGACTGTGGGCATGAATATTCATATTTAAATATGTACATGTTTTATTATGAAGATTCATATTTAAATATGTACATGTTTTATTATGAAGATTCATATTTAGATGAAGATTCATATTTAGATGTGAAGGTTTTATTACCATTGCAGTGTCATCTGTGTCCAGGTTGTCTTCATTCTCATATCTTCTAACATCCAGAAAGCCGTTCACCATGTCACTGTGTTCACACCATCACACATCACACATCACACATCAACACACATCAACATCACACATAAGCAGTCTAGTCTATTCTCTGGTTCATGTCATGTATGAGGATCTAGTCTATTCTCTGGTTCATGTCATGTATGAGGATCTAGTCTATTCTCTGGTTCATGTCATGTATGAGGATCTAGTCTATTCTCTGGTTCATGTCATGTATGAGGATCTAATCTATTCTCTGGTTGTTGTTCATGTATGAGGATCTAGTCTATTCTCTGGTTCATGTCATGTATGAGGATCTAGTCTATTCTCTGGTTCATGTCATGTATGAGGATCTAGTCTATTCTCTGGTTGTTCTTCATGTATGAGGATCTAGTCTATTCTCTGGTTGTTCTTCATGTATGAGGATCTAGTCTATTCTCTGGTTCATGTCATGTATGAGGATCTAGTCTATTCTCTGGTTGTTCTTCATGTCATGTATGAGCAGGTTGTGAGTGTGTGTGTGTGTGTGTGTGTGTGCCGTGATTGGCGTCTCACCCTGATGATGTCATCGGCAGGCCTGAGGGGGGTCGTGTGGGGAACTCTGTGATGGTGGAGAGACCCCGGAGGTCAAGGGGCGGAGGTCGCGCTGCAGACCCGTAGGTAATGACATCATTATTAGGTTTGGGACAACGTGTAAACTTCTCTTCCTGCTCTTCTCAAGAGGACCTGAACCTGGTAGTTACCAAGTACAACTACTTTTGTAAAGGTGCTATAAGAACTACTTTTTATGAGCGTATGTAGTTTATATTTCATAGAATTTTGAAAATATGATATATGATAGGATTTGGGATTGATTTCTGGACCGCAGATGTTTGAAATTTATAATTCTTTACTCTCTAGATCTGTACTCTACTCTGATATCTGTACTCTACCCTCTACTCTGTACTCTACCCTCTACTCTGTTCTCTACTCTACCCTCTATATCTGTACTCTACTCTGATATCTGTACTCTACTCTGATATCTGTACTCTACCCTCTACTCTGTACTCTACCCTCTACTCTGTTCTCTACTCTGTACTCTATATCTGTACTCTACTCTGATATCTGTACTCTACTCTCTACTCTATATCTGTACTCTACTCTGATATCTGTACTCTACCCTCTACTCTGTACTCTACCCTCTACTCTACTCTGATATCTGTACTCTACCCTCTACTCTGTACTCTACCCTCTACTCTGTACTCTACCCTCTACTCTGATATCTGTACTCTACCCTCTATTCTATACTCTACTCTGTACTCTACTCTGATATCTGTACTCTACTCTATACAGTATATGTACTCTACTCTGATATTTGTACTCTACCCTCTACTCTGTACTCTACCCTCTACTCTGTACTCTACCCTCTACTCTGTACTCTACTCTGTACTCTACCCTCTACTCTGTACTCTACCCTCTACTCTGTACTCTACTCTATATCTGTACTCTACTCTGATATCTGTACTCTGTACTCTACTCTGATATCTGTACTCTACTCTCTACTCTGTACTCTATATCTGTACTCTACTCTGATATCTGTACTCTACTCTGATATCTGTACTCTACTCTCTACTCTGTACTCTACTCTGTACTCTACTCTGTACTCTACCCTCTACTCTGTACTCTACCCTCTACTCTGTACTCTACTCTCTATCTGTACTCTACTCTCTACTCTACTCTGATATCTGTACTCTACTCTATATCTGTACTCTACTCTCTACTCTATATCTGTACTCTACTCTGATATCTGTACTCTACTCTCTACTCTGTACTCTATATCTGTACTCTACTCTGATATCTGTACTCTACTCTGATATCTGTACTCTACTCTCTACTCTGTACTCTATATCTGTACTCTACTCTGATATCTGTACTCTACCCTCTACTCTGTACTCTACTCTCTACTGTGACTGTACATCTCGTCCCTCACCTCTGAGCCGGGGCTTGAGGTGGCGGTTGATGGGCGGGGGGAGGAGGTCGTCTCGCGGTCCCCTCAGGGGGCTGTGGACCCTGGGCAGGTCCAGGCCAGCGCCGCCCCCCCCCAGGGGCTTCATGGGGAGGTAGCCGTCGGACGCGTCGCCGGGGCCTCGTGCCATGGGGGACAACATCGGCATGTAGGAGTCGGCGTTGCAGCTGGGAACCGGAAGCGGGCTGAAATGCTGCGACGACTGGAGGAACAAACGATGACAAGATGAGATGAGAGAGCTCTTAACTCATCAGAGAGGACAGGACAAGTTAACATTAAAATAAAAAACAACTTAGCCATTATATGAACTTTATATATGATAGTACTTATAGTACATATGTACTACACTACTGTTATTATATGTTACAGTACGACACATACAGTTTAGATGCCTACTGGGCATTGTTGGTCAAAAATCTTTTCAGATGAAGATTCTTGCTGATTAAAGAAGATTTATGAACTTGTCAGTCCTTCTGTAGTTAGTTAGTCTTAAAATGACTTCTCACCAAATTAAGACTTAGTCTCCTGTTCCTCAGTGAGAATGAGTCAGCACTTCCTGAAACAGAAGAGAGAAGACAGTACAGTACAGCGTCGAGGATAGAAACTACCACCGCGTCTCAGGCCTCCTCTCCCAGGCGGTCCTACCTGTGGAGACCCGGTCCAGCCCCGAGAACGAGATCCTCCTGGGGATTGGTCGAAAGTGATCGAAGAGCGGCGGCTCATTGGCCGGCCGCGGACCGCCGGCTTGTGATTGGTGGCAGGGCTTGGGGGGCAGGGGAGGGGCCGGGTGCTGATTGGTGCACAGCGAGGACACGGAGGAGGGGGAGGGGAAGGGTTCCTCAAACTGAAAGATGCTGGGGGCGGAGTCCCGCGACGTGACCGAGGAGGAGGAACAGGACGATAGGAGGAGGCTGGGCGGGTCAAGAGTCACGGTGCAGGGGGCGCTGAGCGGGGGTCTGAAGGCGCGTCCGTGCAGCGGGAAGGAGGAGACGTTCTCCTCGGGATCAGAAGACCTCCGCAGCTCCAGAGAACTCTCAGACATGGAGAAGCTCTCACACCTGCCAGAGATTATTCAATATCATCGGTTGGCGTGTTTAAAGTA
>OOFB01033924.1:0-14668 GCA_900323305.1 Trachyrincus murrayi | reverse complement strand
CCCCCCACCCCCCCCCCCCCCCACCCCCCCCCCCCCACACACACACACACACACACACACACACACACACACACACACACACACACACACACACACACACACATTTCAAGGTCTTTGTTTCAATAGTGCTTTGTGAACTTTGTCTCCCTTCATGCTCATATCAAGATCACATGGGCCAAAGCTAAGACAGAAAGCTAAAACTACACATTTCTAACGTGGAGAAGACCTTGGAGAAGCTGTCTTTATCTACCCGTGTTACTGATTAAGCAGAAAGAAAGATCATCCAACTCCTCAAACAACTCAGTTTAGCATTGCTAATTTCGCAACCTCATTTGACTGGGAAGAAGGCCGGTGCGATCATAAATAATGATGAATAGTCGTCTGTATCTGTAGCGTGGGGGAGGAGGGAGAGCAGAGATCCCCTGAGGACAGGAGTAGAAACGTGCATGACCCGACTTCAGCTGAGGAATTTCATACCTCTCCCTCTCTCTAAGCCCTGAGCTATTCCCAGGAGAGTCCTACTAACTACTAACTACTAACACACACACACACACACACACACACACACACACACACACACACACACACACACACACACACACACACACACACACACACAACCCTCCAGCTGGTGAAAGGAGATGTAGCTGGTGTAGTTACACAATGTTGCACTACATAGTGTTGTGAATGAATGAAAACCAAAATTGTATCCTGGAAGATCATTTCAATACATAAAGTAGACTACATACAATGCATACACCGGCATAGGAATGCGGTATGCATGCGGTAGGCAAGCCAGGATCCTGTGCCGACATGTGTGTGTGACAGAGAGAGAGTGTGTGTGTGTGTGTGTGGGGTGGGGGTGGGGTTAGGAGACTAGGACAGGCATGTTTTACGTACTTCATCCTCAGTGCAATCTTTTGTCAGGCAGATTTGAGTGACGTCCAATCCGATCTGTGAGGAAGAAAAACACGACAATAGGTTAGATTGCCAACAGACCATGCCATGGTGAGAGACCATCTGAGATGACTTAGATAAAACAGACCTTCTCTGCCATCTTTCTGTTGACCTCCAGCAAGACATCGTCCTCATCCCTCTTTTTACATTCAAAACACAACAAATTAGGACAGAAAATACACACACGGGTAATACCATGTTGGCCAATGCCGGTTAAGAAATACTCAAGAGTTAAAGGTTTCAGGCTGATTATTTTAGGTCTGAGATAAGCACACCATCGGTACTGGTCATTAGTGTTCATCGCATGATTCTCCTAATTTCTTGTTTATCATCACAAAGTCTGCTTATTAATTCACCACATGGTGTAGCATACGCTCATTAACCACTGACATATGTATATGACGATGTAATGCATTATATGGGACATATCTAATAAGTCATTTAGGCTCTACATTTTTTATCACATGAAAATGATTAACTCTTATAATAAATGAACAAATAGCCCAAGGGGAGAATATTTTCTCCACACGCATACAGTATGCCTACTACTACTACTACTACTAGCATGCCCTACCAAATATGACCATTTTTACGTAACAAAGTTGATGTATGAGACAAAGACGATGAAATGCATGGTTGTTTACTGGTGTCCTGGGTGTGTTGTTCACCTGGATGATGGCCAGCACAGGTTGCAGCGCTGGGTCGTTTCTCTGTAAAGCCAACAGTGACTGCTTGGTGCTCTCCACCACGTCACTGCGACAGGAGATGAATAAAGTTCATAAAAGTGAGTTTGATAAAAGTGTTTTCATCTGTGAACGACTGTTCAACAAGGTTCCACTGGTAACAATGTAGCGAACGTCTGACAAACTGCAACAATGTAACAATGTAACAATAACAGGCATAAAGACAACAAGAAATGACGTTTCGCTGTGGGAGGAGCCAAGGACACCAGTAGACTTCAGTAACACACTGACCTACATGTGTCGAAAACACACTGACCTACATGTGTCGAAAACACACACACACTGACCTACATGTGTGTAAAACATCAACATAACATCTAACATAACATGTAACAACATCTAACATAACATCTATAACATATTCTCTGTATCGCCATTACTGCTCCGGTCTCACGTCGAGTAGAATAAGACACACATATTATATACATACATTATATACATATATGATATACATATATGACATACATATATTGGTCGAAGGACCTAACAAGATTTAAAATCCATTGTTTTAACAAGGAAATGAGAAAGAGTTGTGTTGCGTTACATCAGCTGACACGTGGTGATGAGAACAAGACGTCCACAACATCCTCTCAACACGAACCGTCCTGACGAGGGTCCGGACCCGGGACTTTATTATATTATTATACTTCTCGTATCCACTTCCAGCTCCTTCCCTCGTACATCATCCAGTCCTTACCTCACATACTTCTCGTATCCACTTCCAGCTCCTTCGTGGTCTTTGTTGAACTTGTCCCCCGCGGTGAAAGTCATGCTGGTGGGGGTCGTGGTCGTCGCTGCTCCCCGGAACACGACGTGGCCTCCAGCCGGACCCGCCGGTGGACACCTCCTCGCCGAGCCGGGGACGGAGGCTCCCGGGCGGCCGCGGTGTGATGGAGACACCCGCAGACCGCGACACGCACCGCGGAGCACCGACCACCTCGTCATCCTGCCGTGTCGGTTGTGTTGAAGAGTGTGTAGTCTGTAGGGTAGGTCTGTAGGTCTGACGACGACCGAGCAGCGAACACACAGAAGAGGGTCTGTAGGAGATCAGCGGCGTGTCTGTGATGACAAAAGTTCCGCGGTTGCGAGCATGCGCGTTCACGTGGGCTCGTTTCAGGAAGGACGCAGTAGAGACTCTTCCTGATGGCCTAGTGGTGCTCACACTGTTGTGTGATGTTACCCCCTCGAAGACATCCTCTCAGCCAAGTACCCCTTTGTGACCTGACCATCATGCAACTGTCCTATTACTGCAGATTCTCCTCGTTTCTCCTTGTTTTCAGAAGTACCAGTACCCAGTACCCCCTGCAGTCCTTCAAAGTACCCCCATTTGAGAACCACTGGCCTAGTAAATACACTAAGTGTATCTAACTGTATACACAGAATACCTATACACAGAAACACCATTAACTACAAACAGCAATGTTTCTTCTATGTGTTTATTTATCAATTGTTATTTATCACATATCCTGGTGCTAAGTTGTCTGTCTGTCTGTCTGTCTGTGTAATAATTATGTTAAATTCAGTTTGTATGAGTAAAATGCAAAGGCTTCTGTATTTTGTAGCCTATTTCTGCAGGGAAATTGTGTGTTGTAAGTGTCGGCTCATGTGTCGTTGATATGTCTCTCGTATCCCATGTAATCGTACCAGCCATGGGAAATATATATGAATGATATTACAGCTAGGAAAGCGACATTATTTAACTGTCTGTGCTACATTTGGACAGGAAACACATGGGGATCTCTCTAAGAGTAACCAGTGAGGCACTCTCTTCAATTAAAATGACCTGACCAAACCCAGTGTACTCAAATCACGGGGACCGAAAGGTTGCAGGGATAAATATAATAAAGGTAAATAATACAACTGACCTCATGAGTTCAGCGAGAGGTACACATCGAATATAGAAACATCTGAAACATGCAAACTGAAAAAACTAACAGAAAAGTCTAAAATGTGATTTTTATTGGGAAAATGTATATGTATATATATATATATATATATATATATATATGCTATTAAGACAAAGACAAAGACAAATATAACTATAGAAATTATAGAATGGGATCAAAAAAAATTACACATAAATAAAATTGGTGAACTATTTATAAATACTTTGTCTTTAATGTGTCATAATGTGGCAGAATCGTTGTTTGTTGTATCACTGATATTATAACAATGACCATTTCAAAGGACAGCTCTTAATTTTGCATGACTTATAGCCTAACTTAATGTTTAAATGTGTCACTACCTTCACAAACTACCGTCTACAGTTTTTAATAACCATGGATCATGGGGCCGTCCTCTCCATCAGGGCCTGGATTATGCCTGAAGTCCCAGCTTGACCCCTCCTTGAGTGGAGTGAGAAACCAAAAATCTGGACGTAGAGGTACACTGTAAACCGGGTTTCTTTTTCTTAAAAAACAATTGTATTTATTCTGTGCTTAGTTATAAGTCAAGATTGTACTGTGATATTACAGATACACAGCATAAGACAAAACAAAACAGTGACACCTACAAGAATAAATACAGACAAGAATAAAATAAAATGATCAAAACATATAGGCAAAACACTTAATACATTGCTCTACCATGTCCCCTCGCTGCACATCCTGGTTTCTGATGAACGGTTTGCAACACGAGACTCAGGGGGAGACTCAATGTGGACATCCAGGACAACGTGTTATTTATTTGGTTATTTAGTGACAGAAATACAAGCTTCAAAAAAGATTCTCCCTTTGTGAAGCAAAGCGACAAGGTAAGGATGAAAGGTGGCAACAAAGGCTTCGCCTCGGTCTGCTCCTCTTCCCCCGACGGGAACATGAGCAGGCAGGTGACTCCATGTGACCCTCTCCATGTGACTCCCAGCGCACCGATGAGCTCCAGGCTCCTCTCCTCCAGCAGGACACTACACACAGAGCGCTGACCCGTTGATCTACCACCTAGTAGCGCCTGCCCTTGACCAGCACCCTTCAACCACAGCTGCTGCTGCTTCTGCTGCTGCTGCAGTACACAAGTCCCAGCAGCAGGGGCCCTCACAGCCACAGGTCCCAGCAGCAGGGGCCCTCACAGCCACTGGTCCCAGCAGCAGGGGCCCTCAGAGCCACAGGTCACCAACAGCTGTGCTCCAAGGTGGAAGATGTTTAAGTGCTTGAAGCCAGAGGTATGCTCATGAATCTCTCACTCCTGCCGGGGAGCCATAGCCTCTAAAAGATTCAGCACAAACGATGGAAAATTGGAAAACCTAATTTAATTTCGACATCATGTTAGTGTTATTGTATGGTCAGAATATCAATCGTGTAAAAATGATAGAAAGCTAATTCATATTGTAAACTACTGGCTATTACAAAGCTTTGAACATCTTAAATTGATATATTGTATTAGACAAAAGCGAGTAGCGTTTTGATACATTTTCTCTCTCATTTGTCTTCATCCCTAATTCATCTCACACAAACAGACAAATTGCAAAATGATGACAACTTATAGTTATTTAATTGAAATATTTTAAAATGTTAAATATTCTTTTAAAATGGAGTCGGATCAGTCATCAGGTTTGTTACAAATCTCTGTCAAGGTTTTGTTGTTAACAACAACAACAACAACAACAACAACAGGCATTTACTGCCACCTAGTGGCCGTCAGCAAAGCTGCTTTACAACGACAGCAGCCTCGAGAGAGATCTTCTAGTCATCTTATTGTAGCCCATATTTACAAATTAACCACGATATTATATAGTCTATCAACTCATTAGCTAGTAAATAACATTGCGTGGGGTAGCCTACTATCTCTATATCGTTTAATACCTTTAAACAGCATTTTTACATGGCTTTTAAAATTAAAAGACCAGACAATATCCATTTCACATATTTGTGTCAATGTGTGTCAATAGAAATTGCAAAATGTTTTACTACAAAAATATATGGGCCTTATGTTAACTTAAAACTGTAAGCTTAATAACTTTATTCCTTTTTCACGGTTGACATGAAAGGGTAAGCTCAGGGGCAGCTGGCCATCCATGCCAGAGCACCATTAAAAACCAGTAGACCAGGACCACACGGACTATCCGACACCATCATAATCATTGTGAATGTTGGTGCACTGAGCTACAACCTGTGTTACCCTGCTATGACACCAATCGTTAAAAGGCTCTACGTGTAACACCCCAGTCTCAAATAAAAATGATACCGGTTTTATTGTATTACTGCTGTCCATATCTAGCGGACGACCCTGTGCGTAAAAGCGCGCAAGTGTTTGTGAATGTGGGCGTGGCACGCCCCAATTGATGCCGTCGTCATCGCATGGCCCGATAGTCTCTCGAAACAATTGATACTGAAGTTCCTTCCTCTAACCAAATACCTGGTTTCACTCAGTCCGACAGAAAACCTGCTCGACAACCGTGGGCCAAACAGAGCATATAAGACACGACTGTTCCAGGCACGCATGCCAGTCTAAGTCCCGTCTAAATATAGACCTCTTCCCGTTCAGCGTCAAAGTGAAGTCAAACTTACTCGTCTGCATTCCTGCGTTCATCATTTTTGTCACCTGATGGTTGCGCAAGTCTGCGGTACACCAGTGACGCTAAATCACAGCGTGCAAACTAGTTGTAGGGCTTTGCGCGTTGTGCTATCTTTTTTTCCAACGCGTAACCGAAATGAAGCTGGAGACGTCGTGGTGAAACCGTACGGGATGCTGTACTAAGTCTGACAGTGAATATCCCAGCTGATGAGAACAGGTAAGACTTGAGAGAATAGTTTGGTCAGTCACTAGGCTATCTAAATTGTGAATTTCTTATTTTACAAATATCGACGCACAATAACACAATAACCCACAAAAGCATTGGATGCTACGATATGAAATGTGTTTACAGCAGGCCTATGTGTGTGTGTTACTTTGGTGTGTTGCTGACGTAACGATACGTAGGCTAGTATAGTGATAACCGTACTTGTCTAATGAATTAATACCTTTTCATTTCTATAGGACTCTTAAGTGCACTCAGTTGTTTTTTAAAGTCAAAGTGAGCAAATTTCCGATCAACATAACACTTAAAAGGCACGCACCTTTTGATAAAAAACGAGTTTGGTGAGGAAAACCTGCACCTTCCTTCTGACAACCTGTCAGACGAGTGAATGATGTTGGGTGTGTTAGATGCTAAGGGAGCAGGTTTTTCCTGGGGTTGTCCATCTGAACCACATATCAACCCTAGTGTTTTTGTACAAGCGCTCATTCTATCCTCTTAATTACCTTTGATACTGTCGTGTGCACTTCATTTCATGTTAATTATGCAGCACATTGTTTTGAAACAGAAACTGGCGGGATCACTAATTGTTATTAGTAATCATGTAGATCATCACTTATAAATATTGTAGTCATTGCTTTCAGCAGAAGGAGCCTGTTGAGTGGATGGGGCCATCCAAGGGCCATCCTGATCCCACCAAGCATACTATTAAGTCCTGACATGTCTATAGTTCTCCTGATGTGGTCACTGATGTTCTCATGTTGTGTATAATACAAAGTTAGGTGTTAGGTGTTCTTTAACGCCTAACATTTACTGTCTTACCGTCACTGGTTGACCCCCCCCCCAGGCCAGCCATGAGGGACAGACTGCAGGAACTGTCTGATGGCCACGTGGAGCAGATGGAGTACGCCGAGTCCTCGGCGGCCTCGGACACCTACAGCAACGTGGACCTGGAGGAGGAGCTCCGCCACGAGGCGGTGGTGTTTGACAACAGCCAGGAGCTGGAGGAGGTCTTCGGCCAGTCTCAGGAGATCCACAGGGAGGTGCAGCTCATCCGGCTGGAGATCAAGAGGCTCCGCGAGCAGAACTCCCGCGTGCTCCAGGGCACCATTCGCATGAGCGCCATCAAGCGGGACTCCAACGCCATCGGCACGGACATCAAGCGGCGGGCGGAGGGCGTGCTGCAGCAGCTGCGCAACATGGACGACGAGGCCCGCAAGCTGGAAGAAGAGTACGGTGCCAACTCGGCCGTGGCCCGCATCGCCCGGACGCAATATGCCTGCCTCAGCAACGGCTTCCGCGACGCCATGTTTGACTACAACGAGGCGGAGATGAGCCACCGTGAGAACTGCAAGGCGCACATCCAGAGGCAGATGGAGATCGTGGGGCGGGAGATGACCGGCGACGAGGTGGAGACGATGATCGAGACGGGCCAGTGGAACATCTTCAGCGACGGCCTCCTGACGGAGGGCAAGACGGCGAGGTCGGCCTTGACGCAGATAGAGAAGCGCCACCAGGAGCTGGTGGACCTGGAGTCGCGCATCAAGAACATCCACGAGATCTTCTTGGACATCGCCCTGCTGGTGGAGGAGCAGGGGCCCATGTTGACGTCCATTCAGAGCAACATCCAGAAAACGGACATGCATATTCAGGAAGCACTGGTGAAACTTGGCAAAGCCAAGCGGCATAACAGGAACAACCCCTTCAAGAAGATGTTTTGTGGCTGCTTCCCGTGCTACAATTGAGAGTAAAGGCTGAGGAGCAGCCCGACCATCCTGATGTGTTTATGTGAAAACAGATCCTAAACTTTACAGGGACTAACGGCAAAGTACTGCACTGTTTTACAGTTTGCTTCCATTGAGCTCAGGGTCTTTCAAGAAATATTTAGTATTATTAGTCATATTTAGAAATATTAAGACAACTACAATATTATGGTCAAAAAAACGAATGACTTGTTGGTGTCCGTTTTAATTGGATATTTTTAAGAATTGTAGAATTCAGCTACTTTGAGTTAAACACTAAAATGGAATAAAATGCCAATATTCTGTGGTGGTGCTAAATTGCATCAATAATATACTCATATCTGTATACATTATGAACTGAGTGGACATTTACTAGCCATTATTTGTTCATTTGAAATACTGTGTTTAATTACCCTTTAATCTTTGAGTTTAAGACCATTACTGATACAATAAGCACCCAATGTCCTTTTATATTGCATAATTGCATTGCAAAGTTGAACTATTGCAATTTATAGAAACAATGACATGAACAATGTAACAAGTAATACTACCGACAATTAGTATTTAGCATAATTAGAAATACAATATATCTCTGCTATGTCTACTGTGGTGTCATTTATATTGCATAAATTATTAAATTACTGTAACTTCATGTGTTTGTCTTTGTGTGAATGGGAAATTAATTATTCCAAATGAAAACTAGACCTCAAATGCATGATTAGTATTAATATAAGCATGAATATATAACCTGTTCGGGCCACGCAGCAGGGATTCGTATTGCATTTATATTATTGTGTTCACAATAAATAAAAGTAACTACATTGAACATAAGACACCGTCTCTTATCAATATCTAACAATATGTGTCCCACTGTTCACATACAACACAAATATGTTGTATAATTATAATGCAGGCTACTGCTTATCCCAAATTCAGTCATTTTATTTCCATTGGTGGAAAAAACTCGAACAGGCCTATACAAAATATTTTGTATATATTTATTAAACATTTAAGCTGTTTGAATAGGTTTTGGTATAAGTCAGATACATTCAAAGGATACTTCCAAAACACACTTGGCACCCTTTTAAGGAATTCCTGTACCTGCTCGTCACCTATGGGAGTTTTCTGTCACCTAGGTAGGGGTGGCTACCACAGCTATTGAGCAAGCTGCCGATGAGCAACATTTCTTCAGTCAGGCAGTGAATGGACACTCGTGGAAGCGTGCCTGGGACTCTCTCAGAACACATCCACGCTTGGACTAGGTGAATTGTGTCACACACATGGAGTTTAAATCATATTTTGGATCCTAAGGAGGTCGTTCAAAAGAGGTAAGACGCTGAATGTCAAGTTTTTATTGAAACATTTCATTTGACTTGCTCAAGTATATGGTGTGGTCACACCTGTGGGTAATTATGCCCTTAATGGGACCTGCCTACCGACATGACAAACATCATGTAACAATGGAAGTTAAACATCGATGTGTAGGCCTACAACTTTAGTGTGTATGTGCGTTTTCACACACATGATTGTATGTACATTTCACATAATTGTGAATGCTGAAAACGTGTGTTACATCAAAACATAAAATAAAACGAATTTGCTCTGCACTCCAGAAGACGGAGACGTTATAATATTACAGGTCTTATGTATGAAATCAGTTCCTGTTTGTATCAATGTCTCCAAGAAAGTTTGCTTCCTTGTTCCTTGTTCAAATAAAACATTCCTAGCATCCAGTCAGTAACGACTGACCCACAATGCCTCCCAGCTAATAGAACAATGGTGTCAGACAAGTTCCGATGCATTAGTTGGCTGGTTAAAATAACGACACTGCGAACAGCACTTAGGTTGTCTTTTTTTTTTTAACAATATATATTTTTCACAGAATATACAGTCCAAATATTTTTCATTTTGTCAGGTGGGTTTTCCCGTGAACAAATGGACCGTCTCCCGTGGACGTTCATAAACAATGAATTGTTGAATTGCTTTCAAATAGGATCACAGCTTGTTCGGTCATCCAGTCTCTTCTTCTTCTGTATCACTGGAGAACCTTACGAAAGGAAACATTAATTATGAGATATGTTACTGCTTTAATGACTGTGATCATGATTACTAAGTCACAGATTTTTAATGATATTAATGCAAGTATATCACCTGTTGACCCAAGGAAAATCTCTCATGATTTTCCTCGTTTCATTTCCCAGGCAGAATGCGGGACCGGCTGGAGATGCTGCAAAGCATCAGAGAGGAGGAGTGGGACTCCGAGTCCAATCCGTACATTGTGACTCTGACCGCGGAGTGCGACCCTGACCCTGACGACCACGATCCGCGTCAGGAGGCGGTGGTCTGGAGCACCGACGCCCTCGATGGCATCCTGAAGGAGGCTCACTCCCTCCGCAAAGAGCTCTCCCTGCTCCGCCTGGAGGTGGGCCGCCTGAAAAGGCACAACGAGCGTTTCGGCACCAGCATGCGCCGCCTCACCCTCCTCAAGCAGGACTCGGACTCCATCGCCAGGGGGATCCACCACCGCGGCGAGGCCCTCTACGGCCGCCTCCAGGCCCTGGGCGAGCGGAGCCAGCAGCTGCAGGAGAGGGAGGGCCCCGGGTCGGCCTTGAGTCGCATCGCCAGCGTCCAGCACGGCACGCTCACCCGGAGCTTCCACGCCATCATGGACGACTACAACCGCGCCGAGGATCTGCAGAGGGAGACGTGTCGCGGGCGACTCCAGAGGCAAGCCTCCATACTGGGGGCGAACATCAGCGACGAGCAGCTGGACACGGTGGTGGACAAAGGCGGGGAGGGCTGGGCCGAGCTGTCCCAGAGCCTGCAGACGGAAGGCGGACGCACGTCCCGCTTGGCGCTGTGTGAGATTAAGGGGCGGCACAAGGAGCTGGTGGCACTAGAGGTCAGGATGAAGGAGGTCCACGAGCTCTTTCTCCACATGGCCATGATGGTGGAGGAGCAGGGATCCATGGTCAACAATATCGAAGCCAATGTCTCTGGCACAGAGGAGTATGTTCAACAAGTGAAGGAGGACACGAAGAGGGCCCTCCAGTACAAGAGGAAGAACCCCTTTAAGCACTGCTGCCCCTGTTTACCGTGTTGGGGCCCGGTTCTATAGAGCCACATGTTTACTTCTACCTCAGAAGTCCAATGTATTTATGAATTATTACTTTTTTTGATTAAAATAAACGATGAATAACTCTTTACCTGGTGTGACATGGTATGGGACGTCACAGAAGGAAATGATCAGCTGTTATTTAGTGTTACATTTTTACATAGTTTATAATATTTGTGAATGCCCGCCTTAGTCTGTCACATCACATCACAAACTAGTGACTGTAAAATCAGCTGTTCCAGAAGACCCCCATACTACTAAAGGTCTCTTTATTTATGGATATGTATGTATGTATGTATATTGCCATCTCTGTTGATCCAAAAGCTGCAACTGGCGTTGTTACACTTCTAATGCTAAGCTCTAGAAACACACAAGCAGATGTATAGCAAACATTTAGGTGGAGATTATTAAAACAACAAAGAAAACAAAACCACTGGATCAAATTGATTGTTCTATTTTAATAATAATAAAAAGTGATGGTTGTATTCTCTGATATTGAGTAAATCCACTGTGTTGTTTTAATCCTTCATTATGTTCATTATGGACAGAACAATTATTGCAACATTAGCAATAATCGAATGTGGAAAGACGACATCATCATTAAGAAGGGCCAGCAAAGTGTCAGTTCTGCACTATACTGTACACTACTATACAAATCAATCCACAGAATTTGTTGCACAATATATTACAGTGGGGTTACACTGTGGAAAGCTTCCCAAAGCTTCCCAACTCCCTCTACGGTTAATCTACTGTGACCAGCATCTTCTACTACAGGTCTTAACGTGACCAGCATCTTCTACTACAGGTCTTAACGTGACCAACATCTTCTACTACAAGTCTTAACGTGACCAACATCTTCTACTACAGGTCTTAACGTGACCAACATCTTCTACTACAGGTCTTAACGTGACCAACATCTTCTACTACAGGTCTTAACGTGACCAACATCTTCTACTACAGGTCTTAACGTGACCAACATCTTCTACTACAGGTCTTAACGTGACCAACATCTTCTACTACAGGTCTTCTTAACGTGACCAACATCTTCTACTACAGGTCTTCTTAACGTGCCAACATCTTCTGAAAGGACTTGTTATACATAACCATAACCCTTATTCCCGAGCTCCTCCATCCTCTGCTTGGTGATACTCCGCCTGCAGAGCAGTGACGAACATGTTAGTCACCCATTATCTGACTGTTTGTAAAACAGTTGTTTCTAATCCATAAGTGTGCAGTTTTACTGACATTGTGAATGTACACATGTCCACTTACGTTGCACTCTTGCCGCATTAAGGGCTATTGTTTTGCGTCATTTCGCGTTGATATTATACAATATATATTTGGGTCGAAGTCGTTAGCATAGTGAGCTAACGGCTAGCCTTCTGTTCCGAGGGGGCGTGTCCTCGGAGCAGCGTGTGTTCCCCACGACGATCATGTTGGTCTCTACAAACACACATATAACTACATGTAGTAAGAATAATAAATATCATGGTGAGGGAATACGAACTATTTAGTAGGCACAGCACCGCAACGCATTCGTATGTATGTCTGAATGACTGCCTGAATGACTGCCTGAGTGACTGTCTGAATGACTGCCTGAATGACTGACTGAGTGACTGTCTGAATGACCGCCTGAGTGACTGAATGAATGACTGAGTGACTATATGAATGACTGTCTGAATGACTGAATGAATGACTGAGATCTCTGTTTGTAAACAACACGCCAGCTGCTTCTCGTAACCGGCACATGGTGTGTCTTCTCCTTCTTCTTCTCCTACCGTGCGACCTCCAGCTGCACCCCTCGCTGTCTCCCCCTACCGCCCGGAGGAGGAACCGGGCAGACCGATCAGAGGTTCCACAGGTGGTCCGAGACTCCACGGGGGGTATTTGGGATAAAAGGGCTACCTTTCCTTCACCTTGACGACCAGAGCATCCTGTCAAAAATGGACGAGCTCCGTGTTGCTGTGTTGAGACCTGGCTAGATTGTTCTAGTTGCGACCCAGAAATAGTTGTATAGTTGTGTGTAGTACACATACCTTGTTATACGTAAAGACAGACATGGACATGGCGCTGGTCTGTGCATTCGTGAGATCTGATATTTATTTTAAATAATAATCAGAACTGAAATGACTGAATGAATGTTTCTTTGGTTGTGTTTGTTTTACGTTGTCTGAAAATAACAGAATATATCAGCTTTCTAAATAACGAGGTGGAGATCAGGTAGGCCTATGTGTTGTTTCTGACCTGACGGAGGCCATCTCCAGCCTTTACATTATTCTTTGTAGTCATAACACTGACGTTATGTCTGTTTTATTTCTGTGTGTGTATTGTGTGTGTGATTTTTTGCCATGACACGTTTCTGAAAAGCCTCTTAGCGCATGGCGTCATGTTTAAATACACATTTTAATTTAAATTTCTTGTTTGACTACCTGCATTTTTATCATTGCTTTGCCCAGCAATATTTGATTAGAAAACGACCATAAACACACCTCAGTGTATATATATATATATATATAAGTAGGCCTAGGCTATATTTATTCTAAGGTCTGTGAATCTGTTTCAACGAGATAAATGACCACTCTCTAATAGAGGAGATTAAGAGTTAGCCAGGGTCAAACTCTCACCCACTCAGTGCTCCACGCTGGTCTTCATACTGATAACTTCAGAGGGGATGTTGACTGCGTTTCAGCTGAGCCTACTGCCTAGAAGTGGCCAAATGACTACCACTGTTTGTAAGCTACTGCAGCATGGTTTCTGGCGATCGGGACAGTTTTAAAAGGCTTTGTAATAGAGAACCCTTGTACTTATGTCAGTGTTTTGTTATGCAGTCATAAACCAATAAAACAAGTGTCATGAGGAAAGGATGAAGGGTGCCATATAAGAGTACAGGGAGATAGTGGAGGCAGGGGACAGAGTTAAGACTCATACCCCGGGCCTGGTGCCATGCTAAATCAATGGTAGATATGCTGTCCCAATCAACCAAACATGAACATTTATTTATTTTTTTGACCAGGTTACACAAAAGGGTATGCTACACACCCTGGGAATATGATGACCTTATTTCCTTCTCATATGGTTAGGTTACATCCTAAGAATCACAGAAATGTATAATGTGTTGCGCAGATTTTTTGGGATTAATGGCAAGAATGCTTACACGGAAATACAAAAATTGTCCCAATCACCCTTAATTCACCCTACTCCTTACCTGCTTCTCGGTGAAGCAGGATCTCAGAGCCTTCCACGGGCCAGAGAAACAGCCAGGTTGTCTCATGTTCTTGGCCGGAGAAGCAGGGCGGTCACAGCAGTGGCCAATGGAGAGAGCAACGGAGGTACTGGAAACGCCTCCCTCACATCCCAGGGCCCAGCAGGAGGCGGGGCCGGA
>OOFB01033917.1:4965-16568 GCA_900323305.1 Trachyrincus murrayi | reverse complement strand
TTACAATAGCCGACATATCAATAATTTAATTTTGACTAGTCAGAATTGAATTTTATATATCTAGAATTCATGATATCTGTAATGTAAGAACAATTGTAGATATCTACAATGAACATTGCCCCTAGTAAGAATGTAATTGTTGATATCAACAATTGACATTTACACATTACATTTTTTATATCAATAATTAACATTTTGACTAGTGAGAATTTAGTTGTAGATATCATTAATAAGAATTGGAACTAGTAAAAATTACATTACGTATATCTTGGCTTGGAATTCTTACTAATCAAAAATCAATTGTTGATATTTACAATTGCTACCCTACTGATTAAATGTTAAAAGGGCTTGCCATACAAGCCCAGCAGCCTTACTTGGCCTCCTCCAGCTCCTCCGTCCTCTGGATGGCGTCGGTCTCGTACTTGGTCCTCCACTGGGCCACCTCGCTGTTGGCCTTAGACAGGCCTCGCTGCAGCTCCGCCTTGGTCTCCTGCTCCTCCTCATACTGCTCCCGCAGGAGCTCACAGTCGTGGCGTGCAGACTGCAGACCGTGGGCCAGGGAGTTCTTGGCCTTGGTAGCCGAGGGAGAGACAAAAAAAAAGACAGTTCAGGACGGAAGAAAAACAGCCCCTGACCAGAGGCTTATTTGGTGGTTGTTTACCTTAACCTCCTCCTCGTTGAATCTCTTCAGCTCCTCCATCTGCTGGAGCAAAGCATGTCTTCCACGAGTGAGCTGGGACATCAGGGACTCCTTCTCTTCCAGCTGGCGAGACATCTCAGCTGGATATCATAATAATAAACTTTAGTCAGAAATATTGATCAATGTAGGCAGAGATACGTTAACAAGACAGAGGACAGACGTGGAGGGAGGGCGGCAATCAATACACATAATATACAATGAGATAAAAATGCAAGAAAAAAGATAAAAGACAATAAAACCATAAAAAGACACCAAATTAAAGCCAGTCTATAAAAGTTTGTTTCAAGAAATGATTTAAAAGATATGACCAATTTTGCTAGCCTAACCTCCTCAGGCAGTGGGGGCGGATTGTGCGCCTATTTATGTGCAAATGCGTGCAAATACGAGTAGGCTACAAACAGTTGTGTATGGCCCACCACGGAATAGTATAGCCCTACCATAGTGCAGTCAAAAAATATCTCTGGTGCCACCATTGTACTCAGGGGCAGACGCTCGGGCAGTGTATTTCTCTACTGAGTATTCATATATATGTACTAGAATAGATCTCACCGTTTTCAGTCTGCAGTCGTGCTTTCTGGCTGGACAGGTCGTTGATCAGCCTCTGATGTTCCTCCTCTTTGGTCTTGGCCTCGTGAAGGTTGTCTTCGAGCGAACGACACAGTTTCTCCAAACTGATCTTTTAAAATAAAAGCAAAATAAAATTAAAATCTCTCAACACTTTATCTTTCACAAGCACATTATAGATGTAATTTAAAGGGGAACTGCCAAGCTCTGTTATTTTCTGGGGGAACAAATCCCGGGAAAAGTCTACAACGATTTGGAGAACGCAAATCCCGGACCGATGACGTCAATGGTCCGACTTTTCCGCGGTTTTCTTTCTCGGAAACAGCGCATGAAGCAGTACTCTCTTACAATAGAAAATATCCAAGCATGATGGTCCCCCTTTAAGTTGTACATGTTCTAAACCTACAAAAGACTATTAGTGAACCTTCGACTTGGCGACGACTTCCATGTTACTGGACAGGTCGTCCACTTCTAGCTTCAGCTCACTCTTCTCCTTCTCCAGCTTCTGTTTGACCCTCTGGAGGTTGTCCAGATGTTCGCCCAGCTCCGCCAAGCTGTCCGTGTGCTTCTTCCGCAGGGAGGCGGAGATGGCGTCGTGCTGCAGGGAACTCTCCTCCAGGTCCCGTCGCAGTTTCTGGAACTCCGCCTCACGCTTCTTGTTGACCTCCATCTGGGCGGCGGTGGCTCCTCCGGCCTCCTCCAGCCTCTCGCTGATCTCCTCCAGCTCCCGGGACAGATCAGACCTCTGCTTCTCCACCTTGGCCCGAGACGAATGCTCCGCCTCCATCTCCTCCTCCAGCTCCTCCATGCGGGCCTGCACACGGGGGGAATGCACTCACTGTATTTAGTAATCTCTTTCTTTTTTATAGCCTATTTTATACTCTTTCACTTCAGATACAATGTCAATAGTGTTACCTCTCCTGTTAATAATGTTTACATTTACGTTCTGCGTTTGGATTAAATTTCTACTACTCCTACTACTCCTATTGTGTATGTAGATATATTTTTCCTGTACTTTGCATATTCTGATTTAAAATTTTGTCTGTTTCAAATTGTTTTACTGTCCTGTACTTCTGCTGCTGTGACAACCATATTTCCCATAATGGATTAATAAAGTTTATTTTATCTTAGGAATCGTATCTTGTCTTATCTCGTCTCATCTTAGGGATCTTATCTCTTATCTTCTCTTTTATGTCTGAGATGTCCTGGTTACCTGCAGTTCTTTTATCTTCTTCTGAAGCTGAACTCCAAGAGACTGTTCGTCTTCAAACTTTGTCTGCAGCTGGGACGCCTCAAAGTCCTTTCTTTAAAATAAGTAAAAGCGTGAAGAAAGCATGACGAGAAACTGCAAGAGGAGATGTGAAGAGATGGTACTTTACAAAGTACCACAACATAAGCATTCAATACAATACAATGCTGACATTTATACACTGTGAGATGCATAATATTATACATACATTTTTGCATACTGTATTGAGTTTAAATTGAAACCTAAATACTTTTTCAGCTTCTCGTCCAGCTGCTGCGTGGCGTTCTCCATGTCCATCATGGTTTCCTGGGCCAGTTTCAGGTCTCCTTCCAGCTTCCTCTTGCCTCGCTCTAGGTCCATGCG
Source organism: Trachyrincus murrayi (assembly GCA_900323305.1). Taxonomy (NCBI): domain Eukaryota; kingdom Metazoa; phylum Chordata; class Actinopteri; order Gadiformes; family Macrouridae; genus Trachyrincus; species Trachyrincus murrayi. Next base: position 13,692 of record OOFB01033917.1, on the reverse strand, counting down.
AACCTTCTTCTCGTGTTCCAGCGAGCCTTCCAGCTACAGGTAAGATGAACAGTGTTTAGTTACCCTTCTTGCAAGACAAATATAAGGATGTTTGGTTATCAGGATTCAGGACAGTGAATTTGTAATAGCTGTTTTAACTGTTTGACGTTTTTATTGTCTATGGGCCTACGTGTATGATTGATACTGTATATCATCTCCTGTTCTTATTGTTTATACCGCCTGCCTTGAATTGCCAAATTGCCAAATAAAGTATTTTGATTTTATTTGATTTCAGAGAGAACCACACCTACCTCATCCACCTGCTGCTCCAGCTTGGCCTTGGCCTTGGTCAGTGCATTGGTTTTGTCTTCCTCTGACTGGAGGTCGTCCAGAGTTTGCTGTTGGGCTTCCTGGAGGGACTTCTTCTCCTTGGTCAGCTTCACCATGCTCTCGTCTTGACTCATGATCTCTTCTGTGAGATTCTTCATCTAAAAATGGACACAAAAAGAGTTGACAGTAAATCATATTATCACTATGTAATCATTCAGCAGACACTTATCCATATCAACTGAATGTCATTGAGGAACAGTTAGGCACTTTGATCAAGGATCGAACCCAGAACCTTTCTGCTGGGAGTTGAATCCACTGACTATCCTGCCCCGAATGTCCCGTCAGGGATCAATAAAGTACTATCTTATGTTATCACTCCCAAGGAAACAAAATACATTGATAAAAGTAATTTAAAGATAACTTTCCCAATGGGTAGAATTGTCGGTTGAGTGTGATGTATATGTATGTAATGTATGTATATTTTTCCCAGTGTACCTTGTTCTCTATGGCGTGCTTCTCCTTCTCCACCTTGGCCAGGGTGAGCTCCAGGTCATCGATGTCCTTCTTCAGCTCGGCGCACTCGTCCTCCAGCTTCCTCTTCTTGGCCGTCAGCTCGGCGTTCACCTCCTCCTCGTCCTCCAGCCTCTCCGACACCTCCTTCATCTTGGCCTCCATCTGGATCTTACTTTTGATGAGGCCCTCGCACCGCTCCTCTGCATCCAGCAGGTTGTCCGCCTCCTAGCACAGAATGCACAGCGAATGTTATGATGCCATGACAAAGTTCATGCGCTATGCAGATGATACAATTATCTATATAATGATTAGATGCAGCACAGTATAGCTATAGAATCCAATTGATGCCAAGTTAAAGGAGAACCGCCACGATCGGTCCCGGATTTGCATTCTCCAAATCGGAGAATGCAAATTCCAGCAATTTTTTTGCAGAAACGGAGTTGATGTTGCAGACTGCAATTTTTTCAAAAAGAATGAAGATTGTTAGGTTGACACTTGACGTGGTCTTACTTACAGATTGGACTTGAAGAACAAGGTCGTTCTTCTCCTGCACGACGGAGACCATTTTCTCCTCCAGCTCTCGGCGCTTGTGTTCAGACCTGGCCAGGTCTTCTTTGAGCTTGGTGAAATCCTCCTTCATCTGAATCATCTCCTTCTCAGACTCAGCGCTCTTCAGCAATGGCTTGAGCTTGAAGTAGAGCCTCATCCAGGGCCAGTGTTTGACGTTCATGAAGGAGCGGATGTTGTACTGGACCGTGTAAATGGCTTCCCTGTCAGAGCAAAGCCAAGGTGAGTTCCTCCTTAATGGGAAACCAAACCCCCTGTTTGAACTAGTCCCCACCCACTAGTCCCTGGCCAACTTCTGGTAGATTTGGGAGGTGTAGCCAGAATGTTTGCTTGACGTTACCTGGTAACCCAAAATTGCCAGTAACAGGAAACACATGCAAAAGTATGTGTTTAACCTATAGAGGGCAATTTAAGTCCATATTTACAGTTTTAAAACTTTGTGCATTTCAGTGGAGATTTGGACGAGAATCAATCCATAGCACTACTCTGTAACCCATTGAATCACTTTTCGTCAAAAATAAGTTGTTCCTTGGTTTGGTTTTCCTTTAATAACAATACATCTGAGAGCCTGAAAGGATGACTAAGTTTACCTTCTGGCCACCATCTTCTGGTACTCCAGACGGACAACGTAGGCCCGACATAGGGCCTGGGTGGAGGTGACCACCTGGGCTAAACGCTCATCACGCATCTCCTCCAGAGTTCCCAGGAGACCAGCTTTGAAAAACACCTGCAACAAGAACCAATCACTTATTACATAGGAATTTGATTGATTAGTTCTAGTTCAATAAAAAACAGTAATGATTTAATTATCTAAATATCCAGATTTTTTATATTAGCAACCACATAATTACATGGATATCTGGGATAATAAAATAAAAATTGAAACATGAAATGAAATAAATAATATTTATGTCTTGCTGTGGCCGACATTTAACACACCCATCGAGACCACCAGACACGAATGCAAACCTTGGTGTGTCCGAACTTGTACTGTGTGTGATCCACGTCGATGGACCCCAGCAGCTTCTCAGCAGCTTTCCTGTTGTCCATGAACTGGCCCTCGGGAACGGCACTCGCATTCAGAATCCTGTACCTGGGGGACAGGATACTATATTTAACCCCAATTCATGTACATATTTTCACGGTAACTTCGACACAAAAATGTCAATAAAGTACTTTCCACCTTCTTGTATTCTAGCTTTACCTTATTTTAGCTTACTTTTTCAATCTTATTGTATCTTATCTTAATCTATCTTTTCTTATCTTGGTTTATCGTAGCTTAGTTTAGCTTATCCTAGCTTAGTTTATTTTATCTTAGTTTAGCTTAGCTTAGCTTAGCTATTGCTATCTATGAAAGTGTAATGGACCTCTGTTTGAAGTCCCCGTAGAGGATCCTGCTGGGGAAGCCCTTCCTGCAGATCCTGATGCCCTCCAGCACCCCATTACAGCGCAGCTGGTGGAGAACCAGGGGGTTATCCATCACACCTACACCATACAAGTAGGAAATAAACATTTAAACTGCTTTTATTAGTAGTGTCATTTTGTAATTTTATCCAGAGCGACCTATAGTGAATTCAGTATGCCATTAATGAGCAGGTAGGGGTTAGTTCACCTTGCTCAAGGATGCCTACAGGTAGGCTGTAGACATTGGGCATCGGACCCAGAACCTTTCGACTGGTACACTAGCCTCCTGGCCCCGTTATCGGTTTGTCCTATGTTTCTGTACTGGTGCTGTTTGATTGGTTTACTTTGTTTCTATTTAGTACTTTAGCAGACATTTTTACCCAAAGAAATGTACAGTGGATGTCATTATTGAGCAGGTAGGGGTTAGGGGGCATCTTGCTCATGGATGCCTCCAGGTAGACTGCAGATATTGAGGTTTCTGTGTTTTTCTTATTTGGACGGATGCTCACCAGGTGTTTTGGTCTCGTTAGGAATCAGGCAGCGCACAAAGTGAGGATGAGTGGTTCTCAGGTTGGTCATGAGCTTCCCAAGGTTCTCCTGAATGAAAACAACAACATGACCTCGTCACCATCAGAGGTTCAAATGTTTCTAGTAATCATTATTATGTATTTGTTTAGTGTCCACGAGAGCTTGAGGGAATGAGACGCTATTTTATCACTTCATAGCGAGCTTACTTACTATAGATTCTATCCAATTCCACTTTTTTGTATTCATTTAAACCTGGTTTTCAGCTTCGAATCGGATCAATTATTAATCATAATTAAATTAATTGAAAATGTTTAGTTTGAATATCTACTTCTTTCTTCATGATCAATGACTTAACAAAGACAGCTCAGAGAGAACCGAAGATGAAGAACCTAAGATGGAGAACCTAAGATGGAGAACCTAAGATGGAGACCTCACCCTGAACAAGGCAGACACCGTCTGGAAGGAGGCACCCTTCTTCTTGGCTCCTTTCTTGGCAGCGCCTCCCGCTGCTTCTGCATTAAAAACAACTATTATTTACGATCACTTAAATTAAAGAAAGATTCATTTCTTTCTTCATTTGTACTTCACCTATGCTTTTTTTAACCTTTAAGCCTTTATGTCCAGTGAAAGAATTTCCCATATGGTCCCATAACTTTGCAAATCTTACCTGATAGCGTGGCACATTAAAGTTGGGATACTATGAATTGCAAATGTGGTAAATGACAAACAATACCAGTGCATTTCTTAGCATTGGGTGGCCCCAAGGGGGAACCCCTAACCCTGGCACTTTTAATGTCATGCTCTACATATTGAGATACACAGGACCCACATTTCTTGTAACGTGATTGGAGACCAGAGGATTGGTTCGCATTACCATCCGTTGCAGAGAAGCTTGCGTACAACATGGACAGTATCCGGACCGAGGACTTCTGGTAGAGCTGCACCACCGACTCGTTCAGCGGGTCCTTGTTCTTGTCCAGCCAGCCCGAGATGTTGTAGTCCACGGTGCCGGCGTAGTGCACCAGGGAGAAGTGTCCCTCTGGCTTCCCCTTCACGGGCTTGGGCTTCAGGAAGCAGCTGTTCTTGCCCAGGTGCTGGTCGTACAGCTTGTTCTTGAAGGAGGTGTCGGACGACTTGGGGAACATGCACTCCTCTTCCAGGATGGAGAAGATGCCCATGGGCTGAGGACATAGGAGAAGAACAGGATGGATAGATGGATAGATAGGTAGATAGATAGATAGATAGATAGATAGATAGATAGATAGATAGACAGGTAGGTAGGTAGGTAGGTAGATAAATAGATGGTACTTATAAGTGGATTGTGGTGGAACTACTGGGTGGAATGAATTCCTTTTTACCTAAGTTTATCTGAGTTAAAATGTCTGTTTGAAACAGTGCAGGTTACCTTCTCAATGAGCTCGATGCAGGCCGCCAGGTCCATGCCAAAGTCAATGAACTCCCAGTCGATGCCTTCCTTCTTGTACTCTTCTTGCTCCAACACGAACATGTGGTGGTTGAAGAACTGCTGCAGCTTCTCATTGGTGAAGTTGATGCACAGCTGCTCCAGTGTATTGAACTGGAAATAAAAACACAAGTATCTAAGTTCTAGTATCATTTAGAGAATAGTTGAAAACATGTACCTCAAATGTCTGTACGTTATACGTCTGAATCTAGTTCTAATTTATGGTTACTATTTAGCATTTACTATTTAGCAGATGCTTTTATTCAAAGCGACTTGCAGGGAATTGTTTTACATACATGCCATAAAGGAGCAGGTAGGGGATTAGACATCTTGGCTCAAAGATGGTAGACTGCAGACAGTTTGGAACCCAGAACCTTTTGGCCGGGAGTCAAACACCTTAACCACTACGAGACTGTCGTGTCCATCCTTAAACAATGTAGCCTACGTCAAATATCTCGAAGCCGGCGATATCCAGGACGCCTATGAAGTGCTGCCTGGGCTGTCTGGTGTCCAGCTGCTGGTTGATCCGTACGACCATCCACAAGAACATCTTCTCGTAGACAGACTTGGCCAGGGCTCCGATAGAGTTGTACACCTAAAACACATGTTAAGAAAGGTGGAGAGAGTAGAAACCCATCCTATTTGCCAAGTTAGCTTAGAAGACACTTATCCAAAGCGACTTACAGTGAACTAGGGTAGATAGACGTAAAGGTTGGGTAAAGCTAGGCTGGGGATCAAGCCTAGGACCTTTAATCTCAGAGTCAAACACCCTGACTACTACACTATCCTTCACTATCCTTCTCACTAGGCCTACTGCCTAAGGGTAGATAGTTAGTTCACTTTCATTAAATTACAATGTCTGTATGTATGTACTGACAGGTGCTGCCTGTGTAGCGGTCTGGTGGGTAGTGCCTTGCTCAATTGCTTGAGAGATAAGTTATGTTATGTTGGCTTACTGAACAGCAACCGAACAGCTTACAGAACAATCAAACCGGCGACCCTCTCTGTCTAAAGGGCTGGCAGATCCCTCTCCTTAAGATCAACATCCCCGTCCTCGTTGGTCTCACCTGCTGAACATTTTGTCCCTTGGTGACGTACTCGTTGCCAACCTTGACTCTTGGGTAGCAGAGGTTCTTGAGCAGGTCAGCAGAGTTCAGGCCCATGAGGTACGCTGCTTTATCAGCCTCTGGATCGTAAACGCAGGAGAGAATACGATAACTATGGATCAACCTGAATCCAAATCCTGAATCCAAGTTAAAGTCTGACACTGATCTGTTTTATTCTCTGAACAGTAGAATTAGAGCAGTACTTTGGGCTCATTAAGAAACAAAATGGAAAATTGTAATCGTTAAAAAACCAAGCCCTATTTCCATAAACATAACATATTTCTTTAACGCATGCCTTTAATGCACCTGCTATTTGGCACCAGCATCAGTATTAATGAATTCCTAACAGTAAGACTAAAGACATTAAGTTGGACTATATGAGTTGAATTGTACATTACAATCAACCAACAGATAACAAGAAGATTCACCCTGTGTGCCGTCAGGCTCGGCCTGCTCCTCTCGCTGCTTCTGCTTGAACCTCATGTTCCCAAAATGCATCACTGCGCCGACCATCTTGTAGATGCCTGCTTTCTCATCAGCAGTGAAACCCAGGATGTCGATGGCTTCCTGTCACAAAAAAGGTAGCGTACCACAATAAAGGCGTGCGAGAGGTGAATGATGCTAGTGTAACGGTGCTCGTCTGACGCCACTACGCAGTGTAGTGGTTCAAACCAGCAACCCCAGTATTGGAAGAAAAATGCTCTAACCACTTGGCAAAATAACTGCAGTCATTTGGGTTACCGGTTATAGCGTTCTTATGGCCTTGGGAGTGAGCTTTACCCTGGAGGACACCTGTCACTCTGTTAACCTCACTCCCGACCCGGGTCACGGCGCCAGGGGCTGAAACCGGCAACCCCAGGACTGGAAGATGAACGCCCTCACCCAAGCCAACAAAATGCCAGTATATACATGTACATGCATATGTACATACTACTATGCAGTAGCATGAATGTGTACGTACTACTACGCAGTAGCATGGATGTGTACGTACTACGCAGTAGCATGGATGTGTACATACTACTACGCAGTAGCATGGATGTGTACGTACGTCGGTGGCCATCACTTCATCTGCGTCGTCGATGCTCGTCACACTGATCTCCCCCTGGCTGATGAAGGAGAAGTCGTATGGGTTGGTGGTGATGAGGAGCAGATCTGGAACACCAAGCACATAAAGTACCCATCCGTCCATCTAACACAGTGTGTGTGTGCGTGCGTGTGTAATTTATTACCAATGAGTTCAGGTTTCTTGTTGCAAGTCAGCTGATAAAAGATGTGGTAGCTACGCTCCGCTGCTAACTGAAATGTCACTCTCGATTTCTCCAACAAGTCTTCACCAAGAAAGGGTTAAAAAAACAAAAGCGTATTAAATGGGAAAAGTACATATAAGCGTAGTATATAATATAAAACATCAATAAGTATATTAAGAAGGTGGTAAACGTCAGACTTACATGTTTCAATATCAGCTGAAGACAGTTTGCCGGTTGTGCCAAAGTGTATTCGAATGAATTTTCCCTGTTGTTTAACAAAAACTGTTTAACAAATAACTATATGAAATAGATCATCTGTAATGTTCATTATTTGAATAACAGTATCATAATATAAACTGTATGAAAAAGCTGCCTTGCTTTTTTTAAAATACTTCCTTAAAATTTAAGTGCATTTCACATGTACTGTATGTGTCTGTGACAGACTCACGAAGCGAGAGGAGTTGTCATTTCTCACGGTCTTGGCGTTACCAAAGGCCTCCAGCAGGGGGTTGGCCTGGATGATTTGATCCTCCAGGGTTCCCTGTTAAAAAGAGCATACTTTTTCATGTAAAATAAACACAGAAGAAGGGGACTTCATTGACCCCTGAGAAACAATGTGTTGGGACGAAAACAAAATGGAGGCCACCTTCATTTTGCTGCTCGTCTCCTTCTTCTTGTCCCCAGTAACGGCGATTGTCGCAAAGTACTGGATGACACGCTTGGTGTTGACAGTCTTTCCCGCACCGGATTCTCCACTAACGACAAAAAAATACAAAAAACGGGAAAAAACGTTTTGTAATTCCTGTATACGCTTACATTTTTGAACAAGCAATCTAGCAAATAATACTTACGTGATAAGAATAGACTGATTCTCACGATCTGGAGAGAAAAGGGAACACAAGAAAAATACATTTAATACACCAAAACCCTATTGACTCCCACTCAGCCTCAAGGCTACCCACGTGCCTGTGAGCATGGACTGATAGGCGTTGTCCGAAAGTGCGAAGATGTGCGGGGGGACCTCCATCCTCTTCTTCCCCCGGTACGCTCGGACCACCTCGGGGTTGTAGACCGGCAGCCATTTGTAAGGGTTCACCGTCACACAGAAGAGCCCAGAGTAGGTCTACAGAGATGGAGAGAAGAAGACAGAGTAGGCCTACACAGATCAGAGAAGAAGACAGAGTAGGCCTACACAGATGAGAGAAGAACAGAGTAGGCCTACACAGATGAGAGAAGAACAGAGTAGGTCTACACAGATGAGAGAAGAACAGAGTAGGTCTACAGAGATGGAGAGAAGAAGACAGAGTAGGCCTACACAGATGAGAGAAGAACAGAGTAGGCCTACACAGATGAGAGAAGAACAGAGTAGGTCTACAGAGATGAGAGAAGAAGACAGAGTAGGTCTACACAGATGAGAGAAGAACAGAGTAGGCCTACACAGATGACAGAAGAACAGAGTAGGTCTACACAGATGAGAGAAGAACAGAGTAGGCCTACACAGATAAGCATCCAGAGGCTGAGTTCAATCTGTGCTTTCATAGTTTTTGGTTACTCTTTAATCAGTGCGATACTGGTAAAAAGAAGAAAATAC